>JAOWBL010001730.1:2114-14808 GCA_028564865.1 Zenarchopterus dispar
AAACAAACAAACAAACAAACAAACAAACATACATTTGCTTACTGGAATAGTTTCTACTTGAATGTGAAAATTAAATTCACAAACCTACCCTGTATTCTCTTGACAGATAAATGCATTACTGTGGGATCATCTTAAAAGGTTTGAACCCTTCCATTGTACTGTTTTACAAATTGGGGGCCCCATACAGATTTTTGCACAAGTCCCCTAAAAAGCAAGAACTGGCCCTGATTGTATGCATTTATACAGAAATAGGTAAACTTCTTGGCACTTCTTCTTCAAGCAACTTTTTTAAATAATAAAAAAGAAATATTTTTCAGTTTAACTTTATTATTATTTTAAATCATCGTTCTTCCTCTTGTTTTGAAGCTTCTGAAATTAAATCCATTGGATTGATTGGCCCGTTCATTAAGATGCCCAATAAATCATGTGCCAGTAAATAGACGGCACCTTTCGTCCGCGCTTAGGTCATTTGTCAGGTCCGTACACTTCTGTCGGGGATGATGGACCGCTGTGAGCTCTAATTTTATGAGGAAGAACAAGAAAAAAAAGCTGGGAAAACTTCCTTTCTGTCTCGAGTCAAACTTTCCCTGCCGAGCCGCGTCGTCTGCTCCGCGCAGCCCAATGAATGACACACAGGCAGGAAAGTTGTTACCTACCCTGGAGATAGTTAACGGTGTGCTGAAGTCCCGTCCTCCCACTAATCGAAACCCCCACGGAGATGGTCCCTTCAGTATCACGGTCTGTGGCATGTTTGGTATGTAGACTGCGAGAGATAAACAGCGAGAAGGAGAGAGGGAAAGTCCAGGTTCCTCTTCCCAGCTGCTAGGCAACGCTGTCCGGTCCCCTGACAACTTTCCTCCACTGCTCGATGATTCAAGTTTAAATAACAAAGCCGCCTGTGACGTAGGAGGACGGGCTGTCCTTCCCGCCTACCCTCGTCCCGGTCTGCCAAGTGGGAGGGGACCTCAAGTGATCTGAGTGACATGTCGACTGAGAGAAGTGACAATAAACCAGTTTTCTTGATTCATACAGCATGTTTAAAATATAAGAAATTTATCTTCTTGAGTCCAGCATCAGTTGAACAAATTGTGACCTTGTAGGTTTTCTTCGTTTCAGCATTTAGTATTTAGCATTTTACCATATTGTGCTACCATAAGTGAGCATACAGATAAGCCTGCATCTATGACTATCACCTTATTTGTTAAAGTCCCACTCCAACAACTACAAAAATGAATGAAATGATTACATAAATGAGAAGAATCTTTTAAAAATATTGTAGTAACCATTTCCACTCCTAGCTATTATTAGCAATACTAATTCATGGAAAAGCCATATGTGCTATTTCACACATAAAAACAGCATAGCACCATGTCCTCAGTGAAAAAGCAAACATTACTAGGATATATATAGATTAATAAAATAATGGAACTGCTATAAACAGTAAAATTAACTGAGTTTTTCAGTGATGTTCTTTCGCTTTTCAGTTTTAAATTTTGTCATCAAGGGACATCCCATTTTATACATCAGACTGGGAACTCAGAAATTCCAATTTCCAAGTGCAGATGGAAGGCACTTAAAATTCCTTGTCTTCCATTTGTTTGCTTTTTGTTTGTGTGTTTATTATTTAATTTGTACTTTCATTTGAAGTCTTAGTAACCAAACATGATATTAATTTAAAAAAAAACTTCTACTCATATACCAACAATCTTGTTACAATGCAACTTCCGTTTCTTTCCACACTCCAAAAACATGTATTTTAGGCTGACTGGTGCTCATAAATCGACCCTTGGAGTGAGTGTGAGTGTTTTGGGTTTGACCGGCAACACTGCCATTCACACAAAGACAAACCCTAAATGGGATTCCAAATAGGGATAAGGGGGTGTAGATAATGAATAGATGGATGTAAGGAAATGGATTATGGGTTGTATTGGCATATCATGGCACCAAACTGCTCCACTATCTAGACTCAACAGTGAGTCAAATATCTATTCTGCTTTATTTCAGTTTGAACCCAAGGGCAATGCAAGTGGTGAAGACACCACTGAAGACATTACTGGAAATTCATACCAAAATGAAAAAGTTTTCTGAGAAGATGGTATCTGTGGAACAGCTTCCTTTCAATCTTATTGGAGAAGCTATGATTCCACCATCAGCTGTTCAGAATAAATATTACAAAGGAGTAGAGGGGGTGGAATGTTTGACTGAGGTAAGTTTAATTCTGCGTAGTACAAAGACTTGTGGAGCTCTTAAATTCACATCATGAGTTTTAAATGTGGTTGTGGTTCATATTTGTTTCTTTTAAACTTTTATTGTTTTGGTTTTGAATGTTTCAGTCACTGAGAATACTTCTAAACAAGACCAACTGCATCTAATAGTTTTGTGAGAAATGGGTAAAATCTGGAAAATAGACCATATATATAATTGTCTAAATCATCTGTAGGAGTGAGCTTGAGGGTATGTGGTTGTTTATCTTGTTTGTCTCTGTGTGGTCCTGTGATGTAATGGTTACTGGGTGATGACAGCTTGGATGGACTTCAGCCATTCTCCCCTTTGAACTGTGAACAGGATGAAGTGGGTCTATTGTGAGAGGAGTCTAAGTAAAGAATCAAATAAATGTTTTCAGTAAAACTTAAGCCTTTTTCTCTGCTATTGCATGAAATTAGACATTTTTTCGAGAGACACTGTCAATTACTTGGAATATCATGAGTGAAAAGATATATGCATTTAAAAAAAGTAAATAACAGACAAACTGAAATGCACAAAAGAAAAAACAACAACATTCATATAACAAAAGATCTACAACCAAACAGCTTGCCTTTTAAGGGTGTACTTCAAAAAGAGCTCTGCAGTACATCTTTAATGTCAGCCACAGTGGGAGGTTTACAGGAACTCATTGTGGTGATTGAGGTCACTGAACTCTAGTTTGTCTGTTTGGGGGCAGATGAATAAAGCAATGATAAACAAACAGAAAAGTCGAGAACTTTGAGCAGAAGTTTAAATGTTTTTTGGCTTTCTGAAATGTATTTTCATCAAAATCATACATATACGCCCCAGAATATCTAGTTTATGTATTTGACAGGGATGATGTCAGGATTTTGGGAAGGTTATTGAGAAATCTTAAACTTCTGTTTGCTTGCTTAATCCCTTTTGTACAATTATGCTTTTGGATTTGACTGATGCACTTTTACTTGTCAAAATGCACTTTTGATAATCGTGACCAACTTACTCAGTTTGTGTCACTTTTGAACAACAGTAAAAACATTTCTCCAGATTTCCTGATTTATTCTTCATCACTGTGGTCAGCTGTAAACTTTTGTCAGCTTAGGTTAGGATTTTCTTGGAGCCTCTGTCTTGGACAGCATCCTTTCAGTACATGTATAATTTGATTTCCTGTAACAGTGGCACAAGTGCACCAGCAGCTAAGAGTCCTTGGCTGTCCTGCTCATTGGTTGTTGCTTGGTTGTTTCTGGCCATTAAAAACAATTTCTCACCAATCTGAGGCTAACAGGTTCGGCCTCCTTCCAGAACTTGACACATGGCTTCACCACCCAAAAGTATTTATTTATGTACAACAGTTTAAACTGATCATACTGGAATTTGCAGTTGTTTATAAAATAAGGTCTTCTGAAGACATTCTTAATTTTTATTAAATCCACAGTCCTGTATTTAGATCCACTCTGAGCTCCTTGGATATTATAATTTTACTGTGTGTTTATCAACCAATGAGTACTGTCAAACAAAATCTTCTTATGTTGGCACTGAGAAGCTACCAGCTGCAGTCAATCAGGATTACTAACAGCAAGGGAAGAGGCTTTGGCAAGTTGGACTACACTTTGTAAATGAGTAAATGAATAGTCTAAGTGCATGTGTAGATTTCATGCAGTGTGTTGGTCTCAGGAAAAAAAATAAAGAAAAGAAAACAAAAACACCAAATTCTTTGGGTGTTCTGTACATAAAATTCATTCTGCCCAAGAAAAAAAAAACACAAAAACAAAACAGCTTAAAAATGATGAAAAGCCCCGACATTCATGGCCATTATGAGCACACATAAATTTTCCAACAGCTGTAACAAATTTCACGCTTAAAAATTGAAGAATTATTTCATTAAAATGCCAACAGACCAACCATATTACTAGCGTGACTAAAAACAAGCATTTAAAACTACATTCAAGGAAACTTGGAAGGCTTGCTGATGAGACCAGAAAGACAGGGCCTGAGGGGAGGAGAGTAAAAAACAAAAGTGTTGTGCTGTAATTCAAACAGCCAAGGGAAGACGTCCTCATTTGTTAGTGCATATTCTAGTATCTCCCGCTGCCTCACTTTGTGATTCCTTCATTTCCCCAGCCAATTTAGGAGTGAGTCATTGGGCTAGAGTAAGATTTTTCTTCAGCAAAGGGAATGATCTCATAGACATTCCTTTGTATGTGTCCTTTCAACAATTGTAGACATGAAGTTCTGTCTGAAAATCTGAGTCACACACTGACCTATAAAATTAACATTAAAAGCGGTTAATACAAGCCCAGCTGGATCTCAACTGTATCAGGATTGTGTGAAGGAAAGGGCTTCAACATTGCGCATACACTTGGATGAGGACCTGTGACACTATAGAGAGCATGATGGGAAAAACATGCAGCAGTTGTGCTTACCGAGTGACTGTTTTAACTAAAGTAAATAAACAGGAGTAAGTTTGTGATTATCAAATATGTGCTGAGATTGCTTTTTTTACTCAGCAGGATGTGTTAAACTTTGAATGCTGCAGAACAAAAAATCCTTACTTATTGACAGTGTTCTTCAGTCACAGAGCAAAAGTCTGTCTGTCATGCCTGGTCATGTTTCATCATAATCCAGTCATGGCCCACAAAAAGAAATTTGAGAATAAATAAATGACCTGCAAAGAAAGCTAATAATAGTGCTCGCGAGACCACCCCCTTAACAATATTTGCGAGGTGCTCCTTGACTTGCTCTCCAGGGTACATCAAAAGATGAAAAACCGATGACTATGAAATGCTGAGAGGGCTGTGAGAGCAAATCAGTAGGCTGACAACATCTTTAAAGTGTGTCTGTAATAAATCTAAATCTAAAGTGCTATTCTCTTCCCCTGATGATGATCACATGGCAGACTCTAATCCCAAAGTAAATCTCTCAAGCAAATCTGTTTGCTTCGTGTTTTGTCTACCTACTGTGTAGACATGATGAATGGGAGGGGGGAGGCAGGTAAGACAATCAGTGCTGTAAGCATGAGCTGTCCACCTCTGTCTGGCTTTCTCTCTGCTTCCGGAGAGAATGATGTGGTTTTCCCTCTGCTTCCGGAGAGAATGATGTCATCTTTGAGGCTGCTCAAACCCTCACAAAACATCGTCTTCACAACTACAAATACTGCAGTACGTGTTAATGTAATCAGATAATGCCTTCTTATGTAATGGGAGAAATTATCTGACACAAACACATTTCTTGTGATAGAATAAATTAATATTTTAATATTTTTCATTGACCAAAGAAGCCTTCTTGGTTTTACAGACAGTAAAAGCAAAATAAAAATGGACTATTTCAAATAGAAATTAATACTCATGTCATTTGAAAGAAATAGTTGATTATGTTCCTTTTGTCCTGAGATGGGTCCTTCACCTGAACCAGGGTGTGCACCACCTTTAATCAAGTGTCAGCTGGACTAGACTCCTCAGGTTTGAGGCAGGTATACGTAATGGATAGATGTACATATAGAAACTTTTCTTTAACTTTACAGAGCTTTAGGGCACACTCACACTTGCCAAGCTGCACCTTGCTACACCCAGGCACGATTGACTCTTCCCTTTCCGATTCCTTCGCTGACACTCATATTACTCAAGTCTCAGTCATGCTTCAGCTTGACTGCTGCTTGTACACGCATCATGACGAAGTTACATTATTTGTTTATCCGAAGCGTGTGCGGTCTCCGGGAATCGGCACAATGAAGCTATGACGACAAAGCTATTGAACTTTGTGGCTGTCTTGGGTTTTTCTGGTCGGATCCAATCCACTCATCTGTGAATTTCTTGATTGTTAAATGATTATTGCATCTAAAAGTCATGCATATATAGATACCATATCTTCTTTTGTATATATGTGCAGCCTCAGTATCACTGTTCTCATAAACCTTACTCACAGCAGGGTGGACACTGCTTTTTTCCACAGAAAGTATTGCTAACTGTATGCAAGCTGTCTAATACTAAAAGAGAGATTGACAAAATTTGCACTTCCAAATCAAAGTGAAGTTTCCTTGATGCTAATGTGACTTCATATAAGCATACATTAGCTTTGTTTCTGTTTTGGGGTAAGTACTAAAACACTCCTTCTAAAGCACCTGTCAATATGCTGAAAATTTCAATAGACCCTGCAGAAGTCATTTAAACAACAGGAAACTAGAACCAAATGCTCGTTGTTGCTGATGTCCAGAAAATGGAGATGAGGCTATTGAAGAAGGAATGATCATCATCATCATCAAAGAGTACGTTTCATTCCAACTCATGATGTTTTCCTAAATGTAACCAAGTTACCTAAAGCTAACAAAGTGGTATTTACATTGTCCACTAATTAATAGCAATGTAAAGCTAAATTGTAACACTACTAGTCTGCTGTAAACAAGATTTGAGGTATACATGGGACTCAAACTGAATTCGTCTGACTGGAAGTCCACCACCTTTGTTCCAAGCTCAAAATACATTTTGGTTTCAAAAGTTCTCACTGCAGATCACACAGATCATTACCCTGTATCCCAAAAAATGCAAAACACACCTAGGGCTTCTGACAAGTGTCAGTATGTGACAGTTGAGCATTTGGCTTTCTAACAGCTAATGGAGAAGAAAATGGAGAGTGCATGAGAACAGATGTGAGGTGGAAATAAAAGCAAAACACACCTGAAAATCACATGAGGTGTAACGGATCTAGAAACCCAGCAGCTATTTGGTCTGAAGTTATGAAGCTGCAGTCAAATTTAGCAGCTGATTAGTAACAGATTTGCTGTATTAACAGAAAAAAAAAAAAAGGTTTTCGGCTCAGACAACATTTGGGAGCATTACGTCCCCTGCTTTGCAAATTCTTAGCTCGTCGTAATGGCATGGCTGGAAAAAATGGTGCCACTTGCATTACTGTGCCTGAAGAGCCCTGTGGGGAAGCGAATAATTCCAGTGAAATCATAAAGTTTAATTCATGTGGTCGCAAAATTGCTGAGTAAGAAATGAAAAACAGATGTATTCATAACTGAAGACCACAACAGTCTCAAAGCTATCTCAAAGGAATGCTGAAGACTTACACACTTACCATGAGCAGGTTGATGTCATTACAAATAATTAACAAGGAAAAACATTTAAAACCAGCGGAAATATGAAAAACGTGTCTCCAGACCAGTGAAAGTATGAAAATATGTTTCTACCCTAAAAAGAAAAAAATAATTCCAAAAATCATAATACTCTTTCTTAAATGTTCCATGGATTTTGCTGAATGCTAAACAGGAGTTTGGACTTAGCTAAAGTCAAAATGGACGTGATTAAACTCATATATATATAAATTTGACCCAAGATCATTTTCAGACCAAATAAAATCTAGCAATAGAGTTTTGGTTTGCCGAACTGACGAGAGAAGTAATAAAAAACACGCATTACAAAGTTATCCATCTTCATCCTGACTTAATTTCCTGGCTACACATATGCAGACTGACCAGTTGCTAGGAATGAATATTTAATGTGGCGGGGTTGGGATAACAAACAGATGTTGATGGATCTTTAATTCTGTGCCATTAATATGAAATACAACTCAGGATGAAGAATATGTTCACTCGCTTTCTGAGCCATGTGCCAGCATGAAAGACTGGAGAAGCTAAGTCCGACAAAAAAAAAAAAAAAAGACGACATTGTTATAGTTTTTTTTAAAGTATTACCTTTGTTTTCTTAATATTAAATGGTTTAGTTTGATATTAACCTCTCTTATGTTGTGACAGTTGACTGAAAATTGTTAAATTTTGCATAGCGTGGCTTTTTACACAAATAACTAAGAACAATGGGCACAACTGGAACTCAGGTGTAAATTTACAGGTTACTTGAAACACATTTGACATTTTCAGGCAAATCTTTTTATAACAGAATACGTCACACATATGAGGACATGTGATCTCATGTTTAGATTATATTTTCAAACTCAAGAGGACAGCAGAAAATAGACAGTTGTGTGGACTGTCACAATGGTGCATCTCACTTCCACAGAGAGAGTGTGTAATTTACTGACCAGAGCTAAGCTGAAATACATTATGCAACACATCCACTCATTATATACATATATTGAATTAGACAGAGCAGAAATCTTTATAATTCCCTTCATGGCCATTGGTCAGCAATAACATGGAATGGAAGTATGCAATGACAGACCAGCATGGTTACTTAGCTTTAACCAAATGGTTGTTTTTTAAAATTTATTTATTTATTTGTTTATTTATTTATTTATTATTGTTAAGTGTGACAACCAAAACCGTTGAGCCTTATCAAAGAAGAAACATTGGCCAAACGTTTTCTTTCTTTTTCTAAACCTAACCAAATCGTGTCTATGCTCGGACATGATCATAAATAGAAAGTTATTAAACAGGTCTCCTTTCCATAATGATTTTGGACAGCTTCAGAAGGTTCACACAGAGTAAAAACAAACAAACAAACAAAAACCACGTGTTATACTGCTAACCTTAAATCATAACATCTGGAGGAAAACATCTTCATACTCTCTCTAGTATCTCTCTTTCTGGGTCTAATTTTATCCCACATATCTAATTAAACTCACCATGATGAGTCACCAGGCTTTTCCGCCCAACGCATCCACCGAAACTTAAAACAACCTTCAGATAACCTCGCTCCAGTGTCACAAACACAAAAACCCTAAATGACACCGAGCCTCCTCATTTCATCAGCTTGGGCCAATTTGATCCTGTGACTATGTTTTCCAACCAGTTCTCAGGCACTTCTCCACTCTCTTTTGAAGAATTTGTGTCCCCAGACAAGAGCAAACAATGGCCAGTGCAGCAGAAACAGGAGTGGCATAAGTAGTTAAAGAGGGCACTGTGTGGAGGAAATCAAGCATCAAGTGGCTGGTTGAACAGTGTGTGAGACTCAAAGACTTCATTAGAGCCCAGTCACAGGCTGCTATCCATTGAAACATAGACTTTTATTGTTTGAACTCCTATCATTTTGAATGTTCCAAAGCTGACTTTTACTGATGTAAAATTTAAAGAGGTCATATGATTTTTTTTTTCTCTTTCTCTTGAAAGCACATACATGTATTTTGGTATTTGAGATAACAGCTTGTCACTGTGTTTGGGGCCACGTAGAGGAGCAATGTTCAGCTTCCCTGTTTTTATCTCCAGTCAATTCAACATTTTTTCTGCATTTACACTTCCTTTGAAATGGGTAACGCAACACTGACTGGGTATTTCCAGTACCCTGTGAAAGAAGCAGATGAAGTGAAGTCAAGTGGCTGACTCCTCCCCTGGAAACCAGCTGCTGGTAACAGAAGTTAAAAAACATACTTTTATATAATATTCCTGATGTATTTTCACCAAAACATGTCAAAGACATTTCTTTGAGACCTGGGGAAACTGTGTCAGCTCGTGAAAACAAACCATGACATGTTTTTTTTAAAAAGCCAAAATCTAAGCAAGACATAAATGGGAGAACCAAACACTTTGTTGTATGCATCCACTGTGCATTTATATGTCTGTCTTTCTTTAGCTCTTTTGGAGTCTTCAAACCACATTGTCTCTTTTGCCAAACCCATCTCCTAACCAGCCCAGCTGCTGAACTTTAACTCAGCACTCACACACTGAAAGTGTGCATATAGAGATCAGGAAACCATTAAAAAGTTTATTATGTAGAAAAAGCATGCTGAATGTTACACTGTGCATTCCCAAATATAAGTACTGGAATCTGATTGCTTAAGATTTTGCCTGAAGTTATTGTAGCTAATTGGGTAAAAGGAGTGAGTTTTCCTGGGTTCGTGATTATAAGTTCTGGCTTTTTTGTTTTGTTCATTGCCAATATAAGGCTTTGTTTTGGAAGAAAATGTTAATTATTTATTTAGTTATGCCATTTTCAGAGTCTAGAACTAGCCCATGACTTTTTCTTGATCTTAATCCTTTAAAGCCTGACATGTAAAATAATACACAGGAAATGTATTTTTTTTAATTTGAAGTCTTTTATTACATATTGGAATTAAAAACATCCTCAATTATGTATTTATTAATTTCTAAATAGTATTTTAGCATTATGAATACATTGTTTTTTTTAACTATTATTTATTTATTGTACAAAACTTTTTCTCATAATAATTTTTTATAGCTTTTTTGACATTATCTTGCGTACCAATGTCAGATTTGATCTGTTTAACAAATGATTCAGTGTCCCCATGGGGAGACCTCAGGGGTATGCAGTAATCTAGATTATACCAGAATCTGAACCTGCACTCGTGACAACATGACTACAAGAACACTATATGCCAAGCAACAGATCTGATCTGGATTCAGCCTGCAGCATCATCAAATGGATCGCATATAAATGTATCAGCAGATCAGTAGTGGAACAAAGCACTCTTTGTGCTGTGGTGGAGGTCTCTGACCTGGGAAAGACACACAACTGTTTCCCACGTGTGGCCAACTGTTGACAGCTGACTTCAGCACATTCACAGCGTTGTTTGTATTTACAGCTGAACAAATCAGCTGAGTGAGCTGACAGCAACCACTGCTGAAGCCAACGGGCCAGCCTGGATATATCCAAATTTGGCATTTTGTCGAATGGTAATACATGCTGTATACATGCATATATGATGCAAATAGAGCATGTAATAGATGCTGGATTTTAACCAGTTTGCCAACAAGTTATGAATAAACACAACTGAAACAGTAATCCTATTAAAAAGATTCGTTAAGAAAATCTGTCTTTTTTTTTTCAAGTGAATTTTTATACATAGTTTGTGTCTTAGCCATAAATACAAGCATAACCTGCTGCGGTCTTTAACAATCAGAGTACATGGTGGGAACAGCAGGCCCATCATGGCTTTTGGGCAGTTTTGTTGAGTACTTTTCATATATACTCAGAAAAACACTTTCAATACAGGTATAATGTTTGCAAAAGTTTTTCTGGCCATGAGCTTGAGGTAAAATACTGAGTGATGGATGTTTACTTAGAATTTGTCTTGCAGCTTTAACAAGGATATTTATTCTCCCATTTACCAAACAGAAATTCCATTGCATGAGTTTTTACCAGTTGTAGTGTGTTCCTACAATTGCTTGTTGTAAACAGATCTTAAGGAACTTTACAAGTTCAACAGTCTATGATCCCACTGTCTGTTAATTGTGGTAAGTAATTGGAAACTTTTTGTTGTTCACAAAGCTCCCTCCTTAGCTTTGTACTCTTTCTACACAAGGGATCCCCCCTTTCTCTGTAAAAGTTCTAGACTTAAAACACAAAGAGTGAATCCTAATTAAGTCAACTGTGCAGACATGTTTTCTCTATAGTTTCTTATTTTTCAGCCTAACCTTTCCACCCTTATGCATAAACACAAACATCTCTTTATTGTCTCCGACTCTTTGACAAGTGCAAGAGGTGTGAAGAAGCGGAGCCAAATAACTGCACATAATGAACCAAAGGGGAATGTGTGACTCAGTCAGAGTTCATTCTTAGCCTTTTAAAGCAATTTTGAATGCACTGCTATACAGAGAGCAGTCCTTATCCCTCTGACAAATAAGGAATAGTTTTGTTAGATGTATTTTTACTTTAACCCAAGAAATTAGCATGGTCTGAAGAGTGCTTTAAGTTATAGAGCTGTTATATTTAGCGTTTGGGATTGGTTTCATGCTGCATTAATCACAGACAGTGATCATCTAGCTGGCACAGCATATCTTGCCATTGTTTTGGGCTAAACTTCCAAAGGTCTCACTTTACAGTTATGTAAGTTGGTATTTTTTGGTCCTGTTGTGAAACTTTTCTCTTTATAAAACCATCTAAATTACAAACCCTGGATGTGCTTAAAGTCAGACTAAATTATTCAAACAAATGCAGCGTTGAGTATCAATCAAAAGCAAGGCTTTTGCTCAAAAGGTAAACATTTTCTTTCTTTTCTTTCATAGCAGCAGAGGTTGTTAGGTTCATTAGATTCTTAGGTATCGCTTTATTGGTCTGCAAACAGAGCTAAAAATGTTAAAACTGATCTGTGTGATATTTAACAGACAAAGCAATCGGACTTTGTGGTAATCAAAGCTCGTGAACTCAGTGAAAGTCAACACTAAAAAATATGTAAATAAACAGACCTAGATAGCATGGATATCTGACCTCAGGAGACATTTGACAGAGTTGTATTACTATGATTGTTCATGTGTTTGTTCACTCAACAGTTTCTAAAATACTATTCTTATCTACTGATTTAAGTTCATGGAATTTACTATTATTTTTGTACTCAACTACATGAAAATATTTACATATCTGAGTTCTTCCAGAAGGCATAAACTCTGCCTGCAGAGGCTGGAGAGACTTTTATCCAGAAGAATGAGATTTTACACCTGTCTGGAATTAAACCTTTTTATTTTACTTCACTTTTACTCCTATCAATGATTGTTTTCTCTTTCTCTTGCTGTTTGGCTATAGCCTGGAAATCTAGATGTACCTCAAGTAAATTTGCAGGTACATCT
>JAOWBL010001732.1:0-14805 GCA_028564865.1 Zenarchopterus dispar
ACCTGGTCTTCAGGTGGTCTGGGATCTACCTGGTCTTCAGGTGGTCTGGGATCTACCTGGTCTTCAGGTGGTCTGGGGTTCAGCAGTTTATTAGCTCATGTGGGGACTTCTTACTAGAACTATAAGATTCGGCCCACTTGGATCCCACTTGGATGTTGGGCCCACACAACTGAAATGTGGGTCAAGCCCAGGTCCACGCTGTACCCAGGTTAGCCCACTTTAACCCAGATGGGCCCACATGGACATGCTAGCTGGACCGTTTACCAATACAGTACACTTTACAGGTAAACATCCCACGCTTGTTGTGCGTTAAAACCAGACATGGAAGAAAATAAGACCAGCGTCTTGTTGCGGCCTGACTTTCACCACATCGACCGCAGAAAAGAAAAGTTAACGAAAAAAAAAAAGAAACTGTTTCTCCATCAGGAACATTTCATCTTCGGTCTGTCTCTCTCCTGACCTCGTGCCATACTTCCTCCCTGCCAATTTGCTCTTCCCCGACAGGCTGCACCACCCCCCACAGATGGAGAAGAAATGCTGAGTTGGGCTGTAGCAGCTGGGGGTGTGTAGGGGGGTCCGAGAACCGGTCCAGAAAGCTGCATCGCTGTACCGGGTCGCCCACTGTTTGTCTGACACACCCCACGTCTCCTGAACCTGCTGATGAGCTGATTCATCCCGTCCTGGACCGTGAACCCGGGTGGGGGTGGGAGGGTGGGGGGTCTCAAGTTTGTAAAACACGAGAAAGACTTAGAGTTGAAGGGCAGCAGCTTCAGCCCGCAGGGCGACCCAGCTGGAGTCGGGTCAAGTTGTGCTTTGACAGGTTTCAAATACTTTATTTAACATTTTTCTGAAAAATGGAGTAAAAAAAAATTGTGTGTGTGGGGGAAAAAAAGTTTTCAACTTTACTTAATTTGTGTGATTTTATTTTGTTCTGTGGACATTTAGATTTGACATGCCATTAACTCGGGCTTGAACTCGACCATGTTTCCACCAATCACGGCCAAATTCTTAACTCCGTTGGGCCTCCCAACGCTTGTTGTATTCGATGTCAAAACTAGTGCATGAATTGTGTGCTACATGTCAAAATCTGGGCTATGTTTGGCACTTATGGCTCAGTAATGATGGTGAGGAGAGTCATCGGGTCAGAAAGACCAAATGTGTCCGCTACCAGGGATGCCGAGATGACTCAAGGACCTCAACACTGAACCCCATGAACCCAATCAAGTAAGGCGTTACAGTCCAGTGTCCTCAAAGTCCCGAGGGATGGGGACGATCAAAAACCTACTCCAAACTAACACATAGAACATAATAGTCCTCCTAAAAACAAAACAAGTTGACATTTCTTTCAGGACAGACCCAGGTGAACAGGTTTGTACCTAAACTGGGCTAAGTTTGGCAGTTTTAAATTGTTATGAGGGGCAGATGTGGCCTACAGACCATGAGCTTGGCCGAAGTTGAGCAAAACCATCTGCTGCATGAAGCAAATGTGGTTCAGGTATCTTAAACCTTCTTTGAGATGCTTTACAGCGAGTGTTAGGAGAGTCAGGCTTGGTCCAAAAGTCCAAAGCCCATGTCTGGACCATGTCTGGTGGATACTCAGCTTACATTAACCTTGAGACAACACAGAGGCCAAATGTGGTTAAAAAGCAAAAAAACAAAAAATATTTGGGCGAAAAGATTCTTTGATATCTGGACAATGACTCCTGTAATCCACAGAGGTGAAATATGGAGAGTTTTTGAATTTAAAGGAGTTTAGTTTTAATATTTTGTTGAGAAGGATTTGTGGATAATAAGTCTGGAAGATGCCATATGGCTTTACCGAGAGAGGTTGTTTTTTTTGTGAAGCATTGTCATCCTCTTCTTCACGTGTCTTCAGTTCCTTCAAGTTCTGTTTTTTTCGTCTTTGGCGAGTAAAAAAGCAGATCGTCCGATTGCGATCGGGGGAACGAGCTGACAATTGCCTAATATTCCAAATGTGCATCTTTACAAATCCCTGGGTAGCTTCCTGCAGCGCGTTTTGAGTCGAAGTCCATCTGTGCTGTCAAGCGCCCGTCCAACCTCCTTTCTGGTTTTTTGGCTGAAGAGGGAGAAGAGAGTTTGTCATTAAACTTTTCAGAGTTCATCTAGCTGCTTCTGTCCACTATCACATCGTAAAAAAAAAACCCTTCAGGCCGAGTGGAAGCCATTCATGGCCAAGCCGTCACACTGCCTCCACATGTTTTACAGATGTTCTGTATGCAGATGTGTTCTGCAGGTTGAAAGCTTATCCAAACCCTCTCAATGCTGCTTCTGTCCTGTCCTTTATGTGCTGGATGATCTTACTTTCATCCGTCCAAACGACGACGCTCCAGAACCGGTATGAACATTTTTATTCATTTGGCTAACGAATGGTTGGTTCCTATGAAGTCTCCATTTTTATAGCAGAGTTTGACAATGAAAGGCATTCTTCCTTGAGAGTGTTTTTCACTCGGCTGCATATTGTGAAGTGGGATTTCCTTACCGTGGAAAGGATCCTTCGATCAGCCGCTATCCTTGTGATCTCTGGACTTTTTATGATTCTGGTAGCGCAGCGGCTCAATCTTTTCCCTGAACATACTGAATGTGCCTGCTATGTCACTGTTCATGCATTGAGAGCATCTTTGATTAGATGCTGTTACCTAGCAACAATTGTCACATGGAAATGCAACACTGTCAATCAACTCCAGTCCTTTAAACTTAAAAAAAAAAACAACTAAGCTGCAATAAATAAAAAAGCTTTAAAGACTTTACTCATATATTGAATAATGTAAAGTCCAGAAATCTGTCTGTACATATCTGGCCCAGGATCAGATCTGGAGTATAGAAGTCATCAACTGGAGAAATGACAAAAAAAGAAAACAGACATCTCTGAAGGTCAGAAAATGTTTGTTGCATCCTCACAGGTAAATAAAAACTTCTTTAAAAATGGAAACAAGAACAGACCAATTTGTATGCGCCAGAAGCTGATCACTACTTATTTAGTGCAAATTGAAATTTTCACTTTTAAAATGAGCGCAGCGTCCATATATATCTTAACACTAGACTGGCTGTATTGCTGTTTTTCATTGGCTGCCCCGATGACGTCACAGTTCATAGCCGGCATTCGAAAGACTTTGAATACAGGAGTTAATTTCACATAGAAATACAATACTTCGTACATCCCTCTCTTTTTCCTTTGCTTTTCTAACAATGACATCTAAAGGTGAGAATCCACCCTAAAACTTTAGATTACTCCAAAAACATGGAAACGAATGTCCACTTTAACTGGTAAAGACAAAACTAAGGGATTGTCAATAAATCTCTGAAAAGCTGTTTTTGATTTTTTTTTCTCTTTTTTTTGCCTTTGAGCTTTTAAAAACAAATGAACCATTATTGAAGTCTGGATATCTTTTCATATTTACCAGACTATAGAGCGCATCGGTACATAAGCCGCACCCACCAAATTTTAAAAGTAAAGACTTTTTTTTAACATACATTAGCCGCACCAGACTATAAGCCGCAGATATATATGTTGTGAAATGAGATATTTATACAGAAAGATTTTGTAAATGTTTATTTACATACCTTAATTGTTTCCAAACGGTGCCTTTAACACCGCAGTAAAATAGCTGATCGAACAAAACAGAAAAGTCGTTCATGTTTTTATCCCTCCTGGAGAGACAGATAGACTGTTTTCAACTTAAAAGCTGCATCATTAGCTCTTCTTCGTGTATCTTCCGTGATGAGGGCGTGAAAAATATTTTGCTTTTGTGCGTGTGGAGCTGCCTTTTCAGTCAAGTGCAAAAACAAACAAACAAAAAAACAAAAACTGGCGTCTTCTTCTTCACATGGACCTCTTGCGTCTGTCTCGTTTTTGCACCTCCTGCGCCCCCTAGCGTGGGAAAAAGTAGCGGCTTATAGTCTGGTAAATACGGTACACTTGGGAGTCTGTACTTCAGTTAACTGCGATGTTTTAATTATTAGCTAAAACAACAAATATCGTTTCAGTGTCACATTATATCCTCTCCTGTCTTTCCATGGCATGTGTGTTCATCAGTCCAAAGGCCACTGATCCTGAAGTCTTGTTATTTGTTCAGATGCAAATTTTCTGAGTTTAAGCTTTGCTGGCAGATTCTGTTTGAAGAAAAAAATAATTTCTCCAGGAAAAACCTCCCACACAAATCCTGGCCAGCCATCCTAATTATATTCCTCTTTGATACAAAGAATTAGTCCAGTTCCTTTGGGGTCCACTTTGATTTCCGAGGAAAAATACCAATGGATGAAGATGTCTCGGGACGCCAACAGAGATGGTTGCATGTGGCCCAGGTAGAACCAGAATCAGACGGGTATCAACAAAAGCCATCCCAATTAATGCAGTGGATTAGAAACACCAATGAATGACTGTTGTCCATTTTTAAGTCAAAATGTTTTGATATGATATGCTAATTTTATTTGTGCAGCTATGTTGGTTCTGAGTGGAGGTTCTTGAACTTTCCTGTACAAATCATTGGTCGGGTACCTGTACTGGTGGAAATGGCTGTGAATCAGTCCTTTTAACTGAAAGACTGCACACTTTCTGCTCCCATGGTTCAGAAACCCTGAAGAACATGTTACCGAACCCTGACTCGATTTAGCCAGACCAACCATAATCCTGCACCTCACAGAAAGTCTCACTGGTCCAGTACCACCTCCGTTCATGACCATGTTTATCAGTAAAGTGGGCTAAATGTTCTGACTTGGGTGGATCCAAGAGCCACTTCTCAAAACAACAAATGACTGCAGATCAACTTAGATAAACTGTTTTTTACTGGAAAATCAGCAACAATTATTCCGACTCGACTGCTCACCATTTCAGATGATGCTAACGTGACTGTTGCTCTACCTATGACACATAATTGTGTCTCTGATTGATTGTAAGCTTCTCAACTGGGTCTGGAGACAGTTTCTTCTGCATCTGATGGTACCATAACCTGGAAATGAAAGTAGAGTCCAGAGGAACCAGACTGCCCTTTAATTTAATGAAATGAAAATTAAAATACTTGCTGATCAGGCTACTACATGTTTGATCCATTATGGGCAGTGTTTTAACTTGAAAAAGGTCAAATTTACCAGGAGAACAGAAGGACTAATGGATGTTAGACTTTGTTCATATTGCAACAAGAAAGCCAATGAAACTGTGTGGATCTTGTTTAAACAAGTTTATTCAAACACCAAAAATCTCAGAGGAGCATCAAAGCAGCGGTTTTTCATTCACATGAAAATGTCCTCTGAAGTAGCTTCAAAAACCACGGCTTTGATGTGACCGGCCAGTTTTAGATTAGAGAGATAATATGAGCTAAATATTCCAAGGTAATATTTTTACCCAGGCGCCTCAGACGGTTCCCACAAGTCCAAGGTGATAGTGGCAAAGAGACCTTGATTCTCCCCACTTTGAATAGACCTTCATGTGAACATTATTATTAATTCATCAACCTGCCAGCCTGAGTTTTAGCCTTAATACATTTTGAGATTGAGCTATCTTCACCGGCAAGACCCTGAGTGATTAATGATTGAGGAGAAGCATCGGCTCGGTCCGCTACAAAAGTGCGAACCCGAGAAGGGTCGGGGCCAGAATTCGAAATTACCCGGCGCACCCCTGAACATCAAAGCGCCCGCAGATTCATGAACTGGCGTCAGGCGAGACGGGAGGATCTCTCATCCTGATGTATGGAGTCGAGCATCCCCGGCTCTGAGCTCATCCCGTCTGGGTGACGGTTGCTTCTGTGTGGCCTCAAAGGAGGTTTCGCTCCGGCGTCACTTCCTGTCAGAGACGGAGAGAGCGAAAAGGTGTGTACATATAGAGAAGAGATTATTTCTTGTTTTATCTTCTACATTTAAAAAAAACATGCTTTCATGCAGCACAGAGACTCACACACTCTCTCAGACAATAACGGCGGTCTCCAACCCACAGGCTGTGGACCGGTACCGGCCAGTGGGTCGATTGGTACCGGGCCACACTTACGTTATGTCCGTTTTATTTATTTTCTGATTCTGAAAAATGTTTTATTTTGGTATTATAGATATTACATCCCACTCTCGCTCGCCTCGGTCACATGTCTTACCTACATCCTTCTTAAAGGGCCGGTAACACATAATCCATTACAGCTAAACTGAAACCCCCAAGCTAGCAAAATTAACAAAAAACATCTTTGGAAAATTTCTTTGTACAGAGTAAAAGAGTCAGAAAAAAAAAAAGTTGCATTTAACAGACAAAACCAGGAGTCCTACTAGAAATATGGATTTATTGCAGGCTGTTCCCATGGCAACCGGCTCTCTAATGAGCAGATGAGGCGTTCAAAACCTCTCCGCCACTTGGAGACCAAGTATTCTGGATTAGATTAAATTAAATTCTGCCGATAAAGTGGATTCATGTTTATTACCAGTTTTTATGCCGGTCGTATCATCTTATTTTGTTGTATTTATCCGCCACACCTGAAAGGCCTGTCCGCGGCATAAAAAAGGTCGGGACCGCGGGACAATAACACCCCCCTTCCCTATCACTCGAACCAGCCAACACTTTGTAGACAACAGATGAAACGGGACCTTTTGAAGGTCGGCGTGCTGCAGGTGAGGGAAGTGGTATTGTTTTGGTGTGCGAGACGCCCGTCCTCTTATCTCTGTTGATGCGATGCCTTAATCCTCCCTGCCTCCATGTTACTAACGCTCCACCTGCGCTTTGATGTCCCGGACTCCACGTCTCGCCACCTGTATCAGAGCTGTCACTGTCCTGTCAACAAAAAAAAAAAAAAAATCACACAGAAAGCCATGTCTCAAGAAGAAAAAACTTTTTTTTTTTTTTTTGAATATTTTGATGACATTAGTCAAACGCGCCCCCCTGAAGGGGAGCTTTTAAGTGGATTCGCGTTAGCTGTCGAGGCTGATAAGCGGCTGCGCCGAGTCATCACGGAGCAAGCAGAGACTCGCACTCGGGTTTTATTTTCACACTCGTCTCAGTGTTTTGAAATCCTGAAGTGTCAACAGGATAAAGTTTCCGTCCAAACCGAAGACAAACGGTTTGCTGCGGTGACGAGACGCGATACAGTTTCACTTCCCGCATGGCCCGGAGGTCTGTTGGAGCTCGCCCCGGACCCGCCAGCCACAGTTCACTTTAAGTCTTAACCTCGGCTTGAACTGAACACGACTGCGCTGCTGGATTTTTTTTTTTTTTTTTTCTTGAGACGTTTTTGGCTGTTGACCTTTTTCCTTCAGGTCCCACAATTCTCAAGACCTTTGCAATTAAAGGCCTGTCAAGTTGTCAAGTGAGTTTAAGTGATGCATACTTGAGTTTTTTTTTTTTTTTTTAAGAACTTGGATGAAGTTTCTCCTGTAATGAATCTCTTGGCAGGAGGGGGATGTCAGAACATCACTGAGAGCTGTCCCTGCAGTCCCCCGGATGGGTTCATTTATTTCTCTTAAGACAAGAATGTGCATCCGTTGAACTTATTTACATTACAGCCAGCCTTGGTGGTCCGTGAGTTTAATTATGGTAATTGTCCACCGCTCTGAAGGTGTGATTAACAGGCTTGTGTGGTCTTGCCTTTAAGGATCTTTCACTTGTGCTGCTGCTGTAGTGTCCCAGGTTTACTTTTTGAATCAAATGTAAGTAAGTATTTCATTAGTAAAATAAATCCCTAACGTAGCCTATTAATGAGTAGGTTTATGCAAAATCAATAAAATGGGTTGATTTATTGATTACACTTAGCAAAGCTTCATAAAAGTAATATTTTGACTGACTTTGTAACCCAGCGACGGAGGGGTGTGAAGTCAGCATCAGTCCCAAGTTCAGATAAATGAAGAGGGTTGTGTGAGGAAGGTCATCTGATGTGAAGACAAATCAAATATGTGGATCATAATGCAGATTTGCATGCCGGGTCGCCCAGGGCCCGGATTAACAACAACCCCGCCGGCATTGGAAATTAACAACGAGCTACTGTCGGTCAAAGAAAAAGAAGACGAAGAGGAGGGGGCAAGATGGAAACAAATGACCAGGTGAAGTAGAGTTGGCTAAACAAAACAAAAATTTAGCATCCGTTTTAAAAGTTTCGAGCAACATGTAGATTTGCTTCCCCACTGATATACAGAACAAAAAGTACCAACATGGAGGAGTTTCCAAGAGTGCGATGAATCAATTTCAAAGCCTGCATCAGGCCATTCTCGCTCTGACATCATCATTCGCTCCTCTGTTGTCCTGTCGACCCCCCCGAGCATCCGAATTAACATGTTTATTGGTGTATTTATGTCATTATCCCAAAAAGGATAAACCAGACCACTGTTTTTCCTTAAAGCTAGTAGGTCTGGTCCATAAACTTGACTAATTAGTTTCCATCCCTAAAACGAACCCAACAGCAGGAGTAACGGTGAGTAAAACTGGAAGAAAATAATCCGTCTGTTAACTTCTACGTTTTTGAGTTCAGCCAAGACCAACCTCTCCCCACCTCTTCCAGCTCTGGGAAGATACGTAGACTTTTTCAAAAAAAAAAAAACAAAGAACATGCTGTCCCTACTGTGGACAAAGGATACCGATGTCCCACCCTGGAGCCGGGCCTGGAGGAGGGGCTCACTGATCAGCACCTGAGTGACCCAGCCAGGCTTGAGTCACATGGGCTTGTATGGCCCCTCCCCTGCAGGTAGTGACATCACTACCTGCAGGAGAGTCATATGGGTCATGGCATGCTAACCCTGAGTTTCTGAAAAACAATGAATAAATATAAACAAGGAAGTTGTAATGCTCATCCTGTGTACACAACTTCAGAAGTTTTGGAAAGCTTCCACTCACGAGGTTGTGACTACCGTCGACGTGGACTGGTGGTAAACACAGCCCGACCTTGAAGCCACCAACAGCGGCACTGAAAGAGCAAGCAAACACTGCGAGGCCTCCTAGTCGGGGACCACTCCCTCTTCGCCATTTACAACGCTATATTTATCTTCCGGCTTTTTTATTTGAATGTCCACACAATAGAGTGTGTAAAATCTGCACAATAAAGAGCCTCTGTGGAGGCAATTACAGACTACTTAGTGCTACAAATGTTGTCTCCCTCGCTCTCACTGGGGTCATCAACTGATAATGTCTTCCAGGCGAATGGAAACTAAAGGGAAATTCAATATACCACCACCATGGAAGTGAACTTTCTGCAAGTTCTGCTGCAGATGTTTGAGAACAAACATTCTGCTGTGCACTCCTCTATGATTATTCAAAGTCACAACCAGATGGTTGTCACTAATTACTCGTGTGGAGAAATGTTAAATGGTGTAGTAAAATACCTCAGGATTTAGGAATAATGACAAACTTGTCAAGTGAATTATGACAGCGGCATAAATAGGCTTAATGCTGAGTGTTGGTTAAAGTTTAGTCAACATGTATTTGAGCTCATGTGTTAGATTGTCTAAAGTGACTATCAGCTAAAAAAAAGTTAAAATTAACATTTTATCTAGTGAGTTGTTCAAAACTGTAGGTTTCTGTGACATCACAGACCCAGATTAGATGGGATAATCTGGCTCCTCCATCTTTAGCTCCACCCAGTCGGTCGTGTAACATTGTTACAAAGTCAGAAAAGCCACACCCCATGAATGATTGGGGTGTTTGACTCCGCCCCTTGAAACCAGCTGTTGTAAAGCCAGATGTTTGTTTGGTTGAAAAGAGTGCTGTTGGGATGTAAACAAGAAGCAACTTCCTGGTTTCTCAATGGAATTTGATGTGGAAGTAAGAAAAACTGAAGTTCCTTTAATGACCACTAGGGGCTGGCGCCAAATGTAAATCGATCTCTAATAATCTCCATGTTAAAATGGTTCAACTTCATAGCAGAAATAATTATGTTTATAACCTGTTTTTCACACCTAAAAAGTCAAGTCAATATACCATATTTCTCCTAATTAATGCTCCCGCTCTAATAGAGGCACCCCCAGCTATTATTTTTATGCCAGTTACAATAAAAACTGATCGCAGTTATGATCAAGAGTTATGATTTGCAGAGACAGACACTTACCTTGCACAATTTTTTCCTAATCTTATGCAGTATTTAATCGATTGGACATTTAAATTTACCGTGACTAACTGGAAAGAGCGGCGGTGAAAAGGTACTTTAACACCGCTTTGTTTACGTTATACATGACATCAACAAGAGTGTTTGATTACGACGTGCTACCAGCCAGTATAATGTATTTTTTATTACCGGTGTGTATATATCGAAAGAAAGTGCTGATAAGAAAATTAATTCTTGAATGTGAACGGGTTTTGTGGCATGAACATATAAATTAGCAATATGCTATGTGGATGAGCATGATCATTTACAGTATTTAACAACCGAATAGACACAGATTTTCTTTTTTTTTTAAAAATAATTTGTGTTAGACATTTTTTGTGACATTTTATTGTTTTTAAAGCCTAACACTGAACATCTTGCATAATTGGGTCTTAAATAGACGTGCCCTGTTGGTAATCTGCTATGTGCCTGGGACCGTTAATTAAGAGAAATATAGTAGTTCTCATTTCAAACGTTGTTTTGTTTGGAAAAGAAAATATGACGACTGAAAAATTGGATCAAAATGATCAAAAAGCAAAGGCAGAGCCCTCTGGACCCAAACATCGGGTCAGAAGGTCCCGGCGGTCCCCCAGTCCTTGTTTCAGCCCTAGCAGTTGTTTTTACACTCTGTGACTGTATTCTTTTGGTAGTTTGACCACAATATGTCACAGATAATTCTTCAGTACCTCTGGTAACTGTCAAGTCAAATTTAAAATAAGGCAAAATATGTCTCCTTTAAAGAAATCATCTACATCATGAATGGTTCTCCTGCTGTTGGGGGTCTTTTGGTTGAAGTACCATATAAGAAGCAGCAAAACACTTGAATATATTGTTCAATGTTCTTTTTCCTTAATGAGTCTAAAATATTGTAAATGAACCGGTATGCTAGTGGCATTTAGGGTGTTTCCACATCATGAAAGTTCTGTTATGTTCTCCACATAATTACTCGACTTGAATCCTTTTCCAGATACAGCTAGTGTAAATATGTGCAAGGAGCCAGCTCTCTCAGTCATCACTGGAGGTCTAATTCCAGCACAACCCTGCAGATTTTTCATCTAATACACAGCAATAAAGAAAATACCAAGTCTTCGTCTGAAGGAGGTCACGTCACTGCAGAAAGTAAACACCAAACTGTGTTGGCTTCTGTTTTTTTTTTTTTTTTTTTTTGGATTAGCTATTCTTGGACTTCTGTTTTTGTCCCAGTTTGTCCCAGGGAGTGCACCGAGTCAGGCAACTATTTCCTTTCCGCTAACAGACGCCGGTGATTAAAGAGCTAGCCTCCCCGCTTAATAAGTGACTAATCCCGCTGCCCTTTCAGCTTGTCAGTTCAAACAGATGAGCTAGCAGGTCAGAGGCACTCGTCGAGACCAAGTCCATGGTCGCTGCTGAAGACCTGGTTCAGTAGATGACTTCTGCTTGTGCAGAGAATTAGCTCACCTCATAAAACTATATATGAAAAAAACATCATACCATACCATTATATAACCCCTGTAACCTGTGGTAGCAACATCAAGGAGTTCTCATGTGTATTATGGAGTATTTCAAGTATTCATTATCGCTGTACACTTTTAAGTACTATAAAAACATCATAAACTCTGTGTTTTGTTATGAGGTGAGGTATAACTTTAATTTATATACATAAACACCCGACACTGATGTGTGCACGTCGGTGAAGCAGCTTCATTACCTTTAATCAGGGATGTGTTGGCACTTGACGGGTTTAGTTTGATTAAAACAAACTCTGGCTTGATTGCTTTGTTAGTGCAGACATTTCCAGAAGTGCGACTGTTGTTATCCGAACCAAAGTGGACTTCCAAGAGAACTCTGGAGCAGTTCAGCTGAGCTGGACAAAAAACAAACAAACAGTAGCTGCTTCTTGATTTCAAACCAAACTGAGACTAGCTTCTAGCTTCACATCTTCCTTTATGAGTTTATGATACAGGAATCATGCCTTTTTACATCTAAAATAATAATTTAAAAAAAAACAAAAAACATTGTATATAACCCACTTGAAGCCAGCAAGCACAATTATCCAGATGTTCAACATAATTTTTAAGCTTGAAACTTCTACCCTCAAAATATAAATCAAAGAAAAACTATGATCATGTTTTGACCTTTGACCTAATCTATATGTCTTTTATGTCTTATCAGGCATCTATTTGATATAAAATTATACTGGTGTCAAAGTGAATCAATAAAATCAAAATACACTGTAAAAACTCGTTTCTAAGTAAGAAAAAAAACAACTTGTTTCAAGGACATTACAACAGTATTTTATGCTATTTTTCTAGTTTTAAAAATACTTGTCAAGAAAAATTTTCTTACCATATGGACAAAGGTATTTTTGCTTAAAAATTATTATTATTAATATGTCTATTTATTTTTGACCTTTTTAAGCATACTTATCTTCCTGAGCACCAAATTTCGATGTAAAATGTTCATTGATACAATGACAATAAACTACCTACCTACCTATCTACCTACCTACCTACCTACCTACCTACCTACCTACCTACCTACCTACCTACCTACCTACCTACCTACCTATCTACCTACCTACCTACCTACCTACCTACCTACCTACCTACCTACCTACCTACCTACCTTATCAGTTTAATTCCACCTACCTACCTAGCTACCTACCTAGCTACCTAGCTACCTACCTAGCTACCTACCTACCTACCTAGCTACCTACCTACCTAGCTACCTACCTACCTAGCTACCTAGCTACCTACCTACCTTATCAGTTTAATTCCACCTACCTACCTACCTACCTACCTACCTACCTACCTACCTACCTACCTACCTACCTAGCTACCTAGCTACCTACCTACCTACTTATCTATTTACCTACCTACCTACAAACCTACCTACCTATCTACCTACCTACCTACCTACCTACCTACCTACCTACCTACCTACCTACCTTATCAGTTTAATTCCACCTACCTGCCTACCTACCTACCTATCTACCTACCTACCTACCTAGCTACCTACCTACCTAGCTACCTACCTACCTACCTAGCTACCTACCTAGCTACCTACCTACCTATCTACCTACCTACTAACATCCTGCTAACCACAGGACTGCAAAACACTGCTCGAGTTTTGGGTTTTGTATTTTATTAGTTTTGTAAAATACTTCTTCTCCAACACAGTGTTTGAAATACTTTGTCCTGAAGGAAAGGAAGAAAACTAGGTCAGTTTAGGAGAAAAGCGCCTGCTATGACACATATGCAGACTAATTTAAATTTAATTGTTCTGTGATTTATTTTAAAAAGCTCAGTTTACTCTTTAAAAAAAAAGAAAAGAGAGATTATTTTCAGTGACATGCCAAAAAATCTGTGCAAAAATGAAAACCCAGATTCTGACCAAAGCATGTAAACACCAGGTTTTAATTTGAATCAACCGATCCGCCCGGCGCTATTTTGGCGAGCTTTTAATGTTTTGCAGTTGTGGCGTCCTTCATCCAGTCCGTGCACGGTAAAATAGTCCGTCCACGCGAATCACCAGTCGAGCTTAAAACAGACGTCACTCCGCCAGGAAGTTGACAGACAACAGCAGCAGCTCCAGCAGAGGTTGACTGTCACGGAGGATAACGTTTCATTTCTTTTGTTTCGCTGCGGTGAGCGACCTCTGACCCCTCCAAACCCCTCTGCCGTAGCGGTTTTGTGGATCACATTCCTGGCTGTTTACATTACCCCCCCCGAACACCAGACGCTGCCACCAGCCGTTCACACCTGTCCCGTCACGTCCTCAGAAAAGAAACAGCGATACATGTTTGAGCGGCGTGAAACGGAAAGACTTTTGTGCACGTGTGTGTGTGTGTGCACATGTGTGTGTGTGTGTGTATGCACCTACATAGCTAAAGTTGCCGAGAACCTCGGCGAGACACGCTGTCGAGCTGTCACGGCGGTGAGTTATGGAGTCGCTGGATGCGTCTGAAGGCGGAGGGGAAGATTCGGTGGCTGCGAGGGGTGATAAATGAGGGAGATGTGAGGAGCAGGAGCTCCTCACCACCGACGGAGACCCCACACTCGCCCACCGGAGAGACCGCCAGGCAGATATGTGCCATCACCTCAGAGCCGACTTTTCCCAGTTCATAAATACATACACGCAGCATCAGAGAGTGGTGGCTTTAATATTCTGACTGGAAACTTTTCTTGGGCTTTGACAGACTGTGCTACATTAAGAAGAACAATTCAGTAACAGTTCACAATTTAAAAAAGAAAAGAAAAGAAAAAAACCTTATCTCAGGTCACCTTAATCTTGCATCATGTTATTGGAGATCTGGCTGCGGGAGGATGTTCTGGACCAACAGAAATGGGTCAGAAGCGCTTGTTGTTCTGCTCAACAACAGATAATCCTGAACAAGCAACTGTGAAGGAGCACCTTTGACCCCAGACGTTTAACTCCTGACCGCCAGGTTTCCGTCAGTGCTGACCTGTGTTAGCTGCCGAAGCAGCGTGTGATGTCATCGACAGAGTTCTCGCTAAGCTGTAAACACTCCAGTGCATTTGTGATCTGTTGAAAGTTCAACCGGGCCTGCAGCTTCTGAGCTCGTGTTTATTTTACCGGATAAATTCCACCTGCCTGCCTCGACCCAGGTTCAATCCCTGGGTCCTCCATGCCTCCGGTTGGAAACAAAGGTGAGCCACTAAGGTCGTGTATTTAGTGAAAATCAAAAGCAGAGGACAAATTTGAGTGTTTTTCGTAATGTGTGTGTATATATGTGTAGGTGTACATATAT
>JAOWBL010001733.1:0-14799 GCA_028564865.1 Zenarchopterus dispar
AAATAAAATAATAATAATAATAATAATAATAATAATAATAATAATAATAATAATAATAATAATAATAATAATAATAACAAAAGTTTCTTGCAGTCTAAAAGATCAGCAGTGAGATGGATATCCCGGCTGGCCAAGCAGAATGCAGGTGCACCAAAGAAAGAAATGAGAGATTAATGAGCTCTGACAGTTGCAATAATAATAATAATTAAAAAAAGACAAATGACAAATGATCAAGCAGGTCTTGAACTCAGAGGAGATGGCAATGACTGGTGAGGATGGTGAAGAGGACCACAAGTTCAGCAGCTCAGCTGCACTGAATCTGTTTAGTTTCTGTCTAAACTGCCTTCAGATGACTTTTGCTGTGAACTGGAGATATACAAATAAAGATAAATGAACTGCCACATTATGTTGCAATGTGAATTCTGAACCTAAACAACTGTGCCTCCACTCAGACTGGTGCTCCACCAGCACACAAGACACTAAAGACACAGAGGGGCATAGAGGAAGGGGTGCAGAAGGAAAGAGAGCTGAAAGCACTGCTTCATAACTGCATATGTGTTTGAGTTTAGTTTTATAATCTTAATGCTTCTAATTATGTCCTGTGGCGAAGTTCCAGGGAGGTCTGATCAGGTCTTCGCAGAGTTAAGATGGTAGTGTGGAAAGAAAAAATAGCTACTTTTAAGTCTCACACCTAACCCAATAAACTGGATTAAAGCTTTGGACTCAAAGTTTGGTGAAACCAATCCAATGTAAGCCCCAGCAGCCGGAACCCCATCACATTATCCCTGGATTTTTAGTGTGTGCGCTTTACTATGCTATCCTAATTCAGGTAAAGAACCAATATTTCAAACACTTACTTTATTTCTCAAAAACATTCAGGAAAGACACATATTTCTCTGTCCTAAGCAAAACTTTATACACACAGCACTTTGGGCATTTTAAGGATATCATCTTTAGGATACTATCTCTCAATATTTCTGAGAACCTCAAATCCACCAGTGAGTGTATCTTTCAGGCCATCTGGACTCTCTAGCATAAAAAAATAACATGCTTCAAACCTGAGCAAACATCACGAGGGAGGAATAAGATTGGGAGCTACTATCCTTCCCTTGATGCTGAGAATACTTGTAGTGAGATGTGGAAAGCAGATACCGTATTGAATCATTCATGTCCTTATGATCAACTCTTCAGTCCACAGAGGGAAATGTGCTAAAAGATAAATTCTTTTTTTCTTTTTTGTGGGTGTGTGAATGTGTGTGTGTCCATTTTTTTCTTTGTACAGCTATTGCTCTAATGCTGAATACATTCTTTCTTTGATTTCTTTTAGATAACTCCAATAATATTTTGTTCTCTGTGTGTGAATAACAAACAAAGAGAAAGATTCTCTTTTGGTCTTCGTAAGAATTTAAATGTTGTTGCATTTTTAAATGTGTCCTTTTCAAATGCTGCATCATTTAAAATATTAATGAGTTGTAACCTGAACACTGGGACTTTTGATGGTAATGTTGTTGAAGCTCTGAAAGATGTGGACATGGCATCCTTTAAACCTAAGGCCAACTGAGCAGTTTGATCAGGAAAAGTGGGGCAAACACCTGTTGCTACTAAACATTGTGCAACAAAATATTAAGGATACCATTTATATCTGTACATGGTATTTTCATTTGCTTTATTATGTAAAATATTCAGTTGAATCAGAAACCCGAATTAAGTTCAATGTGGACCAAATGATAATGGGTGATATTGTTCTTTGACAGTTGTAAGTAATTGCTGAAAATCTGTCATAAAGACCATAAAATGGTATGAAAATCTGCCAGTGAGTTGATGCTGATTACTACATGAACATAACTGATAACACTCAGCTTTGTTGCATCCTGTTCTTAGTATCTCTTCGTGTCATACCGCTCTGTGATTGCGGGGTAGTCTACAGATATTCTACCACTTCTGTTTGCTTTCTATATTGTTTGTCTTTTTTCTGAAAGCAGAGGCGGTTTGCTCAAAAGGGGAATTGGGTGATGCACCAACACTAGGAAAAGCATTCATTCCATTTCTTTGTTACAATCGTCATGATTGATTGGACAGTTTGAACTTCCTCTTTGTCATAATGTGCAATCAGCTTAAAGGCATGCCACCAGTTGTCAAGTTGTGGTTGATTTCAGTCAGATTCAAATCATACAAGATCTCCCCCATAGACTCATGTTTTTAGTATTTTTCACATCTCAGCTTGCTTATGTTGTACTTTATGTAACAGAGGGATAACATAGCAGCAACGTCACTCGATATGCTGTGAGTCACTGTGGCTACTGTTTCTGTAAAGAAAGGAAAACTGTACAGACATGGATTTTCCCACTTAACAAGGATTAACAAGGTCTGACTCAGTTCTTGGGGGGGCCATGGCACATAGATATGAAATGGCCTACTGCCAAATGGGCGATATCGCAGCTAGAGTTTGATGTAGTACAAGTGCAATAGTATAGCAAGGGGGAGCCAGGACACAAGGTCGGGGGAGATATGTCATCACCCCCACTCTCAGAATATGTATACCAAGCCCCATTAACATGCCCAGAGAACCTGTACGCAAGAGCAGCTGACCTGAGAAGCAAGATTACAACATAGCTAGATGGCTTAGGGTGATGTGAGCCCTTGACAAGGCTAAGAGGTAGAGTACCTCGAAGATGCAGGGTTACAAACAATACCTACTGGCACCATGACCAAGACCAATCAGCTAATTTATAGCACAGCAATAATAATCATAGAGATGCCTGGCTACAAGATCAACTCCACAGATAAGAAGATTAGTCCTCAATGGCAGAGAAGGCTGGAAACTAAGATCAAGGCACCACAGAGAGAAGATGGATGTCTGAGCAGCTGAAAGGTGCAATGAAGAAACAAATATCACAAAGTCTCTCTTCCTGAGGCACTGGAAACTGCCAAACAAAGACTCAAAGCCCTGTCTATGCAACTGAGAAGGTACACATCTAAAGTTGAAACTTGGAGAATCAGTAGGATGTTCTTCATGGAACCATCTATGGTGTAAGCTAAGTGGCAGGGTAATAACTCGAGAATCAATCCACCCAAGGCTGAGACTGAAGTACAATGGAAAAGAAGGTAATACGTAACACTGATGCCCCATGGCTAGTGGATCTAAGAGCTGACCGTAGTAATCTCCCAGAACAAGACTCAGTCATCATCACAATGACAGACATTCAAGACAGTCTCAGGTATGAAGAGTTGGACAGCACCAGGCCTGGAAATGGCATTTCTGCCAACATCACCTACAGCAACACCACCTGGCATTTTCTTCAGGAGCCCCCACTCCCTGACACTCCCTGAATAAAGTTTAAATTTCTAACCTTTGACATTTGTTATGTGAGCCACCTGCCTAGTTTTTATCTTCCTTTTTTTGTGGGCCTGCAAGAAAATCAGTCAAAGCTAACAGCTAAGCTCCCAGTCTCTTCTGTTTGTGTTTGCACCAATAACACAAATTAAAATCATTACTACAATTTGTCAGACTTAACATTTACATGAAAAAGAGCTTCAGATAATTAATAACAACAGGTACAGGACTTAATAAACATTCCTAACGAAGGTAAAAGTGATCTGTGCAATCACTGTTGAAGCTTTCAAATGAAAATGCATCAAACCCTGGTCAGGTTTCATTTTAAATGTGCTTATTCTCATGTACATCCTGAATAACAGCCATTACTATGGGCTGCTGACAAAACAATTGTGTAATAGGAAAAGATGAGATAAACAGTGAACCAGCTAAGTAAAGCATTTAGTGGCTGTAATGAATCTCTACACTCTAAAGTGCAATATGCATATTTTCATAACACCCAGGTGACTGCAGGTGTCTAGTTGGCTCTGGCCAGATTAAAATTGTTTCACATATGTTGGTGGCGCATCCATCCTCTGGCCTTGGTGTGCACCAGATAACATTACATCATGCTTCTGTTAGTTTGGTTCTTGTTCACAAGTGTTGTTTTCACTCTAGCCCAAACACCACACCACAGCCAACGTCACAATGGTCAGCGCTTTCATCAGACAATATCAGTGTTTGCAGGACATCATGTTTCCATGACAACATTCTGAAGCTAAGAGCTGAAAAGCATAGTAGCACCTTTTTTTTTAATCTTGTGTGTGTCACGCTAGCAGTCATTACTCTAGCCAAACTAAACAGTTTTTAATTCAAGTGTTACTGAGACTGGAAGTTTTTTTGTCCTCAGTTTTCTGTAGGTGGGCTGAAGTGAGCTTGCCGAGGTCAATAAGCTCTCAAACCACAAACCAACTGCACCAGAGTTTGCTGATAGTCATACTGAGACCACCTTGTCAGAGTGGTCTTGGTAGGGCTGTTTTGTTGCAGAGTTTGCTTGCTGGGTTCATCCTGACTCCAGTGAACCACACTCATTCCCAGAATGCCTTTGGGCTGAATTAAACAGTGCCTGTGTGAAAACATTCTAAAAGAAAACCCAGCCCAGTAGTTTGTGTCCTTGGTTTCATGAGGTGTCATATCTGGTTAATGGAAATGAAGACTGTTCAGACTAATTTTCTGCACTTTGACCTCATCTGATTGGTAGCTAACTCTAGTTAGCTGGATGTTGTTTTAATGCAACAAGAATAAAGGAATAGTGAAGGAACTTAAACCTGATGAAAAATCGCAAAACAGTCTTGCTGATGATGCATCATTTAATGCTCTTGCTCCATCATATCCAGTGTGCAATATTTTCTAGTAGTTTTTTTCTTTTTAGGTTGGTTGCAGTATGAGTCAACATTTGTGACTGTTTTCCACAACATGACAGCCAAAAATAAAATTAAAAAAAAAAAAAATCAGGATGACATGAAAAATGCTCATTATCTTGCTTTTATTTCTTGCAGAAAATATATTGTGTGTGTGTATGTGTGTGTGTGTGTGTGGCTGTGTGTCCATTTTTTTCAACTTTATTTGTTAATATCTTCAATTATGCTTTTTACCTCACAAATGCAAAACAACACTTAAAAAATCTTTATATTTTAGAATGTTGTTTTGATTAGGACTTCAATATTTGCATGTTTGCATATTTCTGTATTTCTGCTCAAAATATTTCTTAATATTTTAAAAGCCCTTTTCTTAACGTTGTTAAGTGACAGAACTTGCAGAGAGTTTAATCAAATGTCGTATTAAAAATCCATATAAAGCTTCATGTTTGTATGAAAGACAATTTAAGGTCTGAGGTCATTTAACAAGAACAGAAAGAAACTGGAGTAAACACTTTATGATGATGTTGCTGTTGTGTTGGATATGTCACCCAAACCAATTTGTCCACACACAGCTTGCACTGAGAAGTTTTTTAGTAATTAATGGGAATGCACCCTGAAAAACCAAAGGATGCAGCTGGAGGCATAAAAATGTGAGAACAAGAGCTCATTAATGAAATGTCTTTGTCTCCATTGTTTTCTCTCATCTCTCTTTAGTCCACCTCATAAGAACACCAGTCCTAAATTTTATATATATATATATATATATATATATATATATATATATATGGATGGATGGATGATTGGATGGATGGCTGAATATTAAAATAGTGTTTTAAGTGTTAACAATTCCTACTTGATACAATTACTTAGAAAAATATTTGTGAGGTTTTGCCACATTTCTTTCTCAATAAACCAGGGACGTCATGTTCCTTCCATTTGAAGTGACACATGAACTATTGAACCACTTCACAGATTTATCATTGCATTGTTGATTTTTTTTTTTTTCGTAAATGGCCCAAAGAAAACATTTTTGCAGAAAACTTCCTTCAAAACCCTTTTTTTTCAGTTGAAGTCATGCTTCTAATCTCGCACACTTTCATGTTTTTCCCTCTGTCAGTGAAACTGAATGCATCTATGAGATCACATAGACTTGATTAAGAAAGCACCATCTTGCTAGTGATGAATTCTTAATGGGTTTTGAACCATTTGGGGAGACTCCACATGTTGCCTGTTGGCCCATAAACAGAAAGTGAGGGAGAAGCTGGGCAAAACATACCTGAAGTGAGGTGCCTGAGTAGAAGACTGCAGTTCACAGTTGACTTGATAATTACCATCCGTATTGTTGAGAGAAGGATGGGGAAACTGGATTGAAATGTGCTGAACTTGCAAGAGTGAAAGAGCCCTTGAGATATAATTATAGTGTCAGCCTGAGAGACTACATCATAGTAGTCATGTGATATTCAATTAAACACCCCGAGAGACAGGAAGAAAATCAATCCCATCATGTTGACTGGAAGGAATTTTAAAAATCAATGGCAGAAGTCCATGTCAATCTTGCAGGACTGTAATTGGTCTGTGCTGGACAATTTCCACAGAGAAAGCCTTCAGCAGTATTAACACAACAGCCATTTAACACCAATTACAATCCAGGTACTCCACAAAGACACCATGAAGAGGAGCCCCTCATCCAGGGATCGATGTATGTCACTCACTATGGAGGTGCTGTGGTTACTCAGTTTCCAGAAAGGTGAAACCATGATGACAACAGCAAAAAAGAGGAATGCCTAGATCCTGCAGTGATCTCAGTGGCAATAACAATGTTTGGTCCATTATTCCTCTCAGGAGATACATGTACACTGCATGGAAAGCAACTCTGCATGTGTATTCATAGCTGGAACTGCTCCTGTGTTTGATCCTTTTAATTGAACACTTGAGGATTGAAGCTCTAATTAATGAAAAAGGAGCTACTATGACCTGCTATGTTAATGGGCCTGTTAATATGCCTGCAAGTTTTCATTTAGACAAAATTTACAGCTTTGGGACATGACTTGCTTATCATCTTTGGTCTCTCCTTTCATCTTCATCTGTTTAGCCCATCATCTCAAATATATCTTAGCCTTTATAAAGATGTTTCTCCTTTTTCATGTAACTCTAATGTTGAAGAAAATACAAATATCCCACCAAAAGATAACCTTAAAACTCCACAAAACTCCACCAAAAGATAACCTTAAAACTTCAGTTATAACCGACTGGCGGTTATAGCAGAAGGAGCCAGTGAAATGAGAGGTGAAATGTGTTAAAGAACCAAAAAAGAAGTCCATTTGCCTTCTAGTCAGCCAGGATAAAGTTAAGTCTAACATATCTTAGGTCTTGTTACTGAAGAGCCGATTTCTGATTTAACAGTAGCAAAGCTATGACAGTTGATCCTTAATACAGAAGACTTATTTTGAAGTGGCTTGTACCCCCATGCTATTCTCTTTAATAGCAACCCACACTGCCAGAATTTCACTCCATTACCTTGGTGAAAATAGAAGCATTTGAAAGTAGAAAAATTCCCATCCCTTCACGACCCATTGTGAATTGAGAGACAATGAGTTCTGACCTCCAATTTGTTCAATGCCTGCACTGAGATCATATTCTGACTCGCTTGTTTTCATAAGCCAAAAAGCAGCATTGTGCAAAAACCCTCAGCAGATAGCAGAGTCTCATTTTTAGCTGCTGCAAACTAATTAATGTTAATTAATGGGACAGCTGTTGTCAGGTCTGTGTGCTCTCTGTCATTTGTGAGGAAAGAAGTCTTTAATTACTCTTCAGCTGCGAGGGTTTTTGTTCTTCCAATAAAACCAGCGGGTATTCTCTGTAGCTGTCACAACATGACAATTTCTGCTTTTAAAAATGTTTTATATGGACTTTTTATTGATACCTATTACACACTTTGAAAATGGTCAACTCAAATGTTTGGAAAAAAAAAAAAGCTTGAACAACAAATACACAAATGTAAGTAAACTATAATTTGTCAGAATGACCTATACATGTCTGTTCATTTTAGATCACTCCTATGTACAGTTTCCAAGCTTCTGTCTTCATGTGTCTTTTCAGTTGTAGAGCAGTTTTTTTCAGCTATTGTACTGCTTCCTCTTAAAAATTCTTCTCCCAGATTCAGAAAGTTTGCTTGTGTTCAGATCTCATTTGTTTTATATCCAAACTGTATTTCTGCTCTCAGATTTACTGCTGCTTGTACAAATGTCCTGCTCTTCAATCTGAGCTCTTCTTTCACTCTTGGTCTTCTTCTGCATGCTGACAAAGCATCTGCTCAAAAAAATCCAAGCCAACAGAATACCAGATATGCCACAGATGTCATATCTATGTTGTGTAGTGTATTATTTATTTTTTTTAAAAATCCCATGATTTTGTGCTCCGATGTGTCACAACAGCTCTAAATATTTTACCCAAAAGCAGGCACACAGATGGTAGATCACTGAAAGATTTTATCAGCAGTTTGTACTATAAGAGTGATCCGTGGAACAAAAGGGCTGTGAATGGAAGACAAATGGCCAGATAAGCAGAGCGTCTGGTGATCAATTGTTGGAAATTTTCACATGAAGCAAGACTGTATTTACACTGCAGGCTATTCTGATTTGAGTCTATAGCCATTTTAATTGATTTATTTATGAAAAATGAGTTGCTGGGATCATCTTTTAAAAGCAAGCCAAATCTGATATCTGCATTTACAGTTGCAACTGGTGGGGAAAAAACATATAAGGCAGATGGGCTTGGATATTGACCTAGATGAAGGTAGGTTCATGAACATAATTAGAAAAACATTTAGAAAAAAAAAACTAAACAAGTACACAAAGAACATGAAGATGACCCCTCCACCCCAAAAAAACCCCAAAAAACCAGGGCTTGAACAATGTCCTGTGAACAGCTGAAACAAAAGAAGAGATTTGTGGTTATAAGACACGGGTACAATGAAAACCAAATGAAAACCAAAAACATGTTTTTACAAACACTCCACAGCAACTGTTGAGCATGTCAACCATAATAAACCAAAACTTGTCAAAGATGAGGCCTTCTGGCCAGAAATGGGTTATACTGAAGGGGAATTACCTGAAGTACATGAACAAATGAACAACAGAACGGTTGAAAAAAGAATCAGTGTTGAAATGACCTAAAGCCCTGCACCTAGCCAAATTGCTGTGGTATAGCCTAAAGAAAGGATGGCCATACACCTCAACAAGTAGAGTTGGCTAAATCATATTTATGACTTACTGTTTCTTAGAGAGTTTCAACAGCTTAATTCTTTAGCGTTGTAAGAAGTGAGAACATATTCAGTGGTTCTCCTCATAATGAAATGAACATTCTTTTCTTTCTTTGCTTCTGTCTTTGATATTTTCTCTTCTGGAGGCCACATGGTGGAAGAGATTCAAACAAAATCACTCAGTTGCTTTTTTAAAAAACTGGAGTCCAACATTGGCTGTGTAAGTGAGTGGATGGTACGTTACCTTCAGTTGCTTTAAATGTGCATCTATGTGTGTCCTGCTGAATCCAACACACACTTCTGCCCTTTCTTTTCTAGCTCGGCACGCTGATTTGTCTCCTCCTGTGATTTGACATAATGTTCTTATCTTGTACTGTCCTCTTTATTTTTTCTTTTTACCTCTTACTCTTTTGCCTGTCAGTTCTGCAATATCATTGTCCCATTTATCATGGCCTGGATCATTTCCAACAATTAGATGGGTGTCAAATCCCAACATGAAGCATGCTGGAGAAGAACATTAAATTTTTCACACTTCTGCTCCTTTAGTTTATTCTGTTTGTTCTTTTTCTAATCTCTTTCTTTCTGAACCCTCTCCATCTGTATCCGTCTCTGTTCTCTTAACCACCCCTACCCCCACCCCACCACCCTTTCCAACCTGCACCAGTGAATCGTGGGTGTCTGCATAAGTGTGATTAAGAGTTGAGAAAAAGAGAAATGTACCTTTGGCTAAGAGTGAATAATGGTCCTTGTAGCATCAATGACTGAAGCTTTTCCTTGCTAGCCCTTGCTCATGATTGTACACTTTTTAGGTAACCATCCTTTGTTCTGTGGGGGAAAAGAGCTTGTTAAATATTGTACAACCTCCAGTTGGTAAAAGGCTGGGCAAGGCAAGTTTCTTTGTATAGCACAAATCAACAACAAGGTGATTCAAATTGCTTTACAGAGACATTAAAACATCATCACATAGCAGAAAATAAAAATCATAATTTAAATTTAAGCAAAAAGAAAGGAAAATGGGTAATAGATAAAGACAGTAGTTAAAATATGATCGAGCTTTGAAACTCGAGCTAAAATGTAACAGTGCAGGTATGGAACTTTATTGAAATGCAGTTGAGAGCGAGTGTGTCTTCAACCTGCATTCAAATAAACTCACCAGAATCAGAACTTTAAAGTTTGTCCTCTGACGGACAGGCAGTCAGTGTAAAGGCCTCAGACCAGGACTGATGTGGTCCATTTTTTTGGTCTTAGTAAAAAGCAACAGAATTCTGAATAAGCTGCAGTTGTCTAACTGAATTTTATTTATTTATTTTTTTAAGACCCGTAAAGATGCTGTTACAATAATCAAGCCTGCTAAAGATGAATGCATGGACTAGTTTTTCCAGGTCTTGCTGAGACATCAGATCCTTTATCACTGATCTGTTCTTAAGGCAATAGTACACTGAATGTGTCATTGCCTTGACATATTTTTCCAAATTTAGGGGTGAGTCCATCACTACACCCAGGTTTCTGGCCTTATTGGCGGTTTTTAGGTGTATGGACTGAACTTTTGTTTCTTTGTCTCTAAAGACAATTACTTGAGTTTTGTTTTTGTTTAACTGGAGAAAGTTGTGGCTCATCCAGTCATTGATCTCATCAATGCACCTGCTTGCACAATGCCTTGGTCACCTGGTAACTTTATAATATGTATCTGTGTTTTATCTGCATAGCTATGGTAACTTGCTGTTCTTTATAATCTTTGCTAGTGAGAGGAAGTAGATGTTAAGCAGAAGAGGTCCCAAGATGGAACCTTGGGGAACTCCACATGTAATTCTTGGCTGCTGAGATGTAAAACTACCTATTGACACACAGTACTTCCTTTTTGAACCAGTTTAGTGCAGTTCCAGAAAAACCTGCCCAGTTCTCCAGTTGTTTGAGTAATATATTGTGGTCAACTGTATCAAATGCAGCTCTGAGATGCAGTAAAACTAACTTTTCCACTGTCTGTATTCAAGCATATGTCATTAAACAGTTTGGTAATAGGAATCTCAGTGCTGAGGTGCTGTCTAAAACCTTACTGGAAGAGACCATAGCAGTTGTTTTGAGTTAAAATTGAGTTATTGATATCCCAAAATGCAGGCTAAAAACAAAAAGGGGGTGTGCTTTTTGCAGTAGTTGAACCTAAGTTGTGAAACAATTTACGGTCCACATAAGATTCTGTACAAGTTTTAAGACTTTTAAATTCTCACAGAAAACCTACTTTTTTCTCTGGCTTTTAACGAGGTTTAAATTTGACAATGTTTTTAATTATTTTGGTTTTTTTCTTAAGGGATGTATTCTGTCATAGTTTTATATAATCTTTTATTGTTATTTTGTATCTTGTTTTATTGTTATGAGCCTTATCTGTACTGCACTTTGGTCATACTTGGTTGTTTTCAAATGTGCTTTATAAATAAACTTGACTTGACTCGAATAAAAAGTAATTTAGCTTTTGAAAAAATGCTTTTTCAGTTATCGTTCTTAAAAATGGAAGATTTGAGATTGGCCTGCAGTTATATATTTCTGTCAACTGAGACCTGTTTTAAAAACACTTGTTGGCAGAATGTCTAAACAGCAAGAGAAGGTCAGTTGATGTAAAATGTCCTACAGGTCTTTGTTGTTAATGGGGTGAAACTGTGTTGTGGCGTTCAAATCCGTTTTCAAAAAACTGCAGATTTTTCATTATTTTGTTTAACTCCACTCAAATGGTTTAAGCCCAAAATAGTTAATTTTTTGTCTAACTTCAATACTTATTCTTTCCTACATTTCAATTTCTAAAAGAAGTTAGGGCAGTAAAGCTTTTACCATTTTGACAGATAATGAGGATGAATGCCAGAATTACAGTTAACTGATACGTTTTGGCTTTGAGGATACCAAGCATGGATGAATTTCAGTTTATTTATTTATTGTCCCATTCTTTGTGCAAATATGTCTTAAGCAGAAGGAATATTGGGAAAGTTGAAAAGTTATGAGAAGGTCAAAAAGTTTCACTAGGGTCATCAGATGTGCACCCTCTTTTAGCGGTGTTTCTACCAAAAACCTCATCAGCAACATCTGGTATCCCGTGTGTGCCCCCTCTGCTCTGACCTCCTCCACATACCCTGTTACTGCTGTTCTGGGTACAATGTGTGGTCCCTTCTTCTCATTCCACAGCCACTGACTGGCTCACTCAGCTGTGTCCAACAGCTTGTTGATTGCTCTTCTGGACCCTGATGCCTGCTTCCCTGAGGAGTGTTGCTGTTGATCAGGTTACAAAGTCCTTCCACATCACCTCCGTTGGGTACACCTTTATCTTTTAGCCTGTATTCATTTTCTCAGTTGCTAGATTGGAGTAACACTGCTTTTTATACAAAGATTTCAACAGCTGCATCCTCCCAGGCAACTGTCAGCTCAGTGATGTTAGATAGAAGACGAGGCTGGTTGTTTCAATCTCTAGAGGAAAAAAGAGCCTCTGACTTAGATTTACTTGCCAGTTTACAGGCCCTGGATCTGCTCAGTGGTCCTGGGTCAAGTGGTGAGGGGTTGGCTGTAGGCTTGTCCCCTTCTTGGATGAAGGATGAGGGTTGTTGGTAGACTGCCTGATGGCCTAGAACCATTGACTGATATCCTCCTGTTCATGAGCTTGGCTGCCAAGTACCTGAGTACCTGAATGTATTTGCCAGATGCATCTTCCTTGGGTTAGGCTGTTTTTATAGCCAACCAAGATATGCTTTAGGGCTACTGGAAGAGTGCATAGGGGAAAGAGTGGCTCCTCCTTGTGCCAGACACTTGGGTTTGTGAGAAAGGGCAGGACATCATATATGACTATGACAAGGAATCTTGTAAAACTTGTGTAAGTTTCCTCTTCTATATGCTCCTCCATCTCCTCCATTAACCCTGAGTAGCTTGTGCTATGATTTTGAACATCTAGCTACTTCTTCATGTCAATGCGTCTCCTCTATCACCATTATTTGGTGCTCAATGGTGACTGCCTTCTGCCAATAGGTGTTTTTGTTGGCCAGGCCAAGACCTCTTTTGCCTTGATGGATGTGGACTACACTATCTTGGTGGCAGAAGGCAGATTTCGCATCCAGTACAGCTGCAGCAGGGGCTCACTTCTTTCCTGTTGCTGAGGTGAGCAATAGCTCCTGTCAAGACCGGTCCCAAGATTCTTAGGGGGCAGATCCAGTCTAACTTTGGCACAACTGAATTCTTCAATCAGGCTGGAAATTGGCAGTGAGAAGGCTCCGCTGTTGTGGAAACGTCCTTTTTGTGCAGGAAAAAAGGGGTTGTTGTTTCATCTTTTCTTTTAAAGTTCTCCACATATTCTCTATAGGTCAACTAAATGTTGCTTTTCTTTCCAAACAAAAACATACCCACATACATTTCTATATTTTTCTGCATTAATGCTTCAGTGAAAAAAGTACATTACCTTGGCAAAGGACACTGACAGGGGTGATGCCAGACATACCATTCTACTGTATGTGGAGACGTCAAGAAAAGTGTGCACAGATGATGCCCTCTTGTTTTGTAGGGACAAGAGGGCATCATACAGTGTAGGCACAAGAGGGCAGTCTACTATGGCGGTACAGCGGGGCAAAGGCTACATCACAAGCGATATGCAAAAATTGAAAATGAAACACTTTAGGGTGGCTTTAGTGGGTGAAAGCACTTTAAAAAAAGTGTAATCATTGTGGAGAGCCAAAAAGAGACCAACTTTAGATGTCAGTTTTACAAAGAGAGCACGTGGTATACTGTGATGCATAGTGCTGACTTGTTACCACAACTCTACCAAATTTAATTCTTTCTCAGTCTAATAAAGCTTCAGTTTCTTTATGTCACTTTTTTTTGAAGGAATTGCAGACATTACAAGTCATTATTGTACTGTTCTTTAGTTTGGCAAATAAACTCCCTTCCATAACACTCTTATGCTTCAGATTTTGCTTTTTAAGTTTAGAGTACCTGTTGCTATTTTTCTGCACTTGAGTTCCTATGTTTAAGTGCATAGTTGAGTCAATTGGTCTTACTTTGAAGTTGGGGGTTCAACTTTTTGACTACTTTTCTCCCATGAGGGCCTTTTCAGGTCAGATTTTCTGACAGAAGATGGGTATATTTGGGTCCCACTGGTTTCTAGTCCTGAGATGATGGCACGCAGGACATTGACATAAGTATAATGTGTCTGTCCTCGGCTGCACAAAGCTTCTTTGACTGACCACCGTCTGCTTTCCTCAATATTCTGCGGTTTTTTGTTTTTTTTTTTGGTGCATCTTTATAGAAGCTTGAACAGCACATTGTTGCACTACTGTCTACTTTGAAGTCTTTGCCTGTGAGTAACCTTGATGGTGCAATAGAGCTATCTTGTCTCTTGTTATTGTGCTCAGTTCTGTCATGGTGTACAACCTGTGACATGAAAAAACCTCCCCTTCATAGAAATTTTGCTTTTTCCTCATCCAGTTTTAAGCCACACATACTTGTTTCTGTTAGTTGTTTCAATTTGTATATGAAAGCACTGGTCATTGGCACCTATTTGGTTTAGCTGGTTAATCCTACAACATCTACATATTATATTTATAAAAAGTATTTAGATAGAATATATTTCAAAAGTCTTGCTTTACAACTTTACATCACCCTTCCTGAAAACAGCTGCTTAACAATAACTACATATGTATATATATACGTGTGTGTGTGTGTGTGTGCATATATATATATATATAATATATATGTGTGTGTAGTTATTCTTAATATTCTATTTAAACACTTTATATATATATATATATATATATATATATATATATATATATATTGTATAT
>JAOWBL010001734.1:0-14798 GCA_028564865.1 Zenarchopterus dispar
TATATATATATATATAACAAAAAATTAAATAAAAACAACTTTTTAACAAATCATAATAAGAAAAGAGAAATAAATATGACATCTACAATAAATAATAAAATGTGTTTAAAAAACAGGGCTAAAGAGAAAATCTCAGATGGGAAAATCTAAAACAGGATTTTTGTCTGATTTAGGATTCAAGCAGCTCAAAATTCCAAATTGTCATATATTTTGTTTCTTTGTGCTTTCAGTTGGTGAAAGGTCTGGACTGCAGGCAGGCCGGTTCATCCTTCAGCCTCTTCTACAACGAAGCTTTTCTGATAAAATGCATCCTTGTATGTGCTTTAGCATCGTCTTGCAGATAGGTTCAAGGCATGCCTTGAAAAATACATTTCTTTGTGTGTTTCCAGTCTTTTGTTGCCCATGTCCCAATTTCCCAGTCGTGTTGCTGACAACAAATTCGAAATGAGATTTTTTTAAAAAGTTTAATGATATGATAAAATGTCTCGCTTTCAGCATTTTGATCATTTTGCTTTCTATGTTCTAATATTAATAAAGCATGGGTTTATGAGATTTACAAGTTATTGCATTCTGTTTTTATCCACATTTTTAACAGCCTCCCAATTTAACCTCCTGAGGCTCTTTTTTGATATTTTTATGTTCTCGCTGCCTCACGCTTAATGAAATATTGGGGTTAAGACGCCCCAACATGGGTCTTAGAAGGTTAAACAGGTTTTCAGTGACAGACCGCATTTTACTTGGTCACATGTTGAGTGAATATAAAATAATTATTTTATTATATGATTATCAATGTGCAGGCATGTTTTCAAAACTGTGCCATTTCTCAAAATTATGAGCCACAAACAGGACTCTTTTTTTAAATTTAACAGATAGCAGTCCTTTTTTCTGTCACGTGTGTGAAAAAACCATCAACTGTACTGACCTCGTTTGCTTTCTGTGTAATTGCTGTAAGATAACTTGTTATGAATTGTTGCTATAGAAATAATGTGAATCGAAAAGTTAAATTCATAAAAATGTAAAAGTACAACAGACATTTTTAAAAAGCACCCAAAAATTGTTTACAATGCAACCCTTTTTTTTTTTTAGTAATATCCAGTTACATGTCTGACAGTTCCTGCCTTGGAACAATCATTTTAGTTTTATAAAAAAGATCCATCCTCTCTGTCACTCTCACAGTGGAAGTCAGCTGTCCTCAGTGTCTCAGCCAAGGAGGAACGTTTGCAAGAGGTCAGAGGGAGTTTGCTCGGTTAAAACCATCCCTTTCATGTTCGAGGTCCATCACCACGCCACCACGTGCTTGCCTCTCACAGCTGCCGCAATAATTCACCTCTTGATCTTCCCAATCTCTTCGCAAAGTCTGGAGAGGTACTGCGTGAGCCTCACCATCACGATGATGAGCGCTCCTCCCAGGAGTACGCCGGAGGGCCAGAGCAGCGAGTGGAAGACGATGCTGTGGTCGTAAAGCCGGGTCAGGAGGACAGTCTCCTGCTGCTCACTGGGGTCATAGTAGCAGGTGACCTGCTGGTTCACCTTCAGACGATCAGAAATGTTCATGATCATGACGTGCATGGCCGTGCTGTCCTTCTGGCACCGGGGCACGTAGGCGCACTGCAAGAAGATGAGTGAAGGTTACACGGGGCAATCAGCGTGCCACACTTTCTGCTTTCAGTCACCGTGGCCAAGTCCCTTTTATCCTGCAACGCTGAACACTAACAAACATTCCCAGAGTTGTGAGTGTGGCGCGCCTGTCACCGAGCCAACCTCTGACTGCTGTTGTCAACATTTGAAACGGCTCAGTAATTCCCAGTATTTTCTCTCTGGCACAGTACTCACTTCAGAGCTGGCGTCCTGCGTCTCTTCGTTGTGAGATAAACGACTGACACGGCCCGTGTTATTGACGCTCACGTAGACCTGCAGGCAGGGGTATTTGGATACTCTCCAGCAGTCTGATCCACAGTTGTAGGAACAGTTCATGTCTGCTGTGACCGTGGAGTTGAGAACAACACATACACCCTCCTCTGTCCAAACACTGTGTTGACATTTAAATGACAATCAAATTTAGTACAAGGGGAAGAAGGAGAAAAAAAACTCACTTTGGGGTATAAATTGTCCAGAAAATCTCTGGCTTGGTGTGAGCATTAATTTTTGCTTTTGTTTTCCCAATTTTTGGGTTGAGTGAGCAGTACAACAGTCCACAAACAGGCACACGTGATGAATAAAACATTTTTCTGACAGAAACCACGCAGGTAAAATAAGTCTTCCTCAGTGAGGTTCCTGTACCTGTCGGCATAGGAGCGTAATATAGTGATACCCAGGACGAAATACATCATGACTGCAGACAGGATCATTCCAAGTCCTAGAAGAATAGCCCGATCTTCTCCAGGCCTTAGAGCTGTCACTGGCTTCTTTTTGTCCAGTACATCTACCTCACGAAATTTCTGGTAAATTGACCTGATGATAGAATATGAAACATAATCCTTTATCATAAATTTTAAAGTGCAGATACCACAATATTAGAGTCCATGGCCAGTAAGAGATTCTCCGGTCGCAATAGATGGCCCATCTACCTCAGTACATTATAAGTTTGTATTTTTAGGCCTGAAATGATAAAACTTTGTTACCTCCTCTCATTTCCTTTCCCCACTGCCGCGGCATTTTTGGCCCCTGCCACAAAAAACATCTTTCCCGATGAAGAACGTCCTCCTTTGCCTGCAGGATTGGAACGATAAGACTGTTGGAAAGCCCTGTGAAAAATTGCAATAAATCCTACATCTATAACTCTTTTGATATATTGCACATTTATTCCCTTGATACTAAAAACAAAAAACAAAAAAAGAAAAGAAAAGAAAGAAAAATAACACCTTACCTTTGGTGCATTTTTGTTATTGAATACTATTTCTATATAAGTTCAGTTTTGGAAAGAATAAAGCTTCTCCTAATGACCCTGCAGATAGCAGTTCCTCCTTGTGGTGCAGGAAGCCCCATTCAGAGGACTCCAGGTAAACAACTCATTTTGAACACAAAGAATTGCTTCAAAGGGCAAACAGGATGACAGATAGCAACAGATGAAAGGCGTTAATGTTGATGAAGCCTGCATGAAAAACCTACCTGCTGTATCCTTAACACTTGTGCTGTCGACACCAAGTCATTGGGTCCTCTCCAAGCACAACAACAACGCCTTGCATGCACCTCGTGTCACTCTCTGCAGACATATGTTTGAGAGAAAACATGTCGTCCAGTGCTGCACATCCAGCTTTGGTAGCATGAATGTTCAGTGACTTGAATGCAAGTGAATGACAGCATGAGGGGTCCCGGGCTGAGCGAGGGTCAGGACTAAAACTGAACTCACTCTGTATATTTATTTTGGCTTAAAAAAATAAAAAAAAAACAGCTTTATTTACAGGAGCATGTCATTGGTTTCCTGATGTCACTTCCTCAAACATGTTGTATCAGTTTAATGTATGTATTTTAGATGACAAATCTGTGCCATGTAATCCAGTCAGAAATACTAGTTGTTGTTAAAGCATGCTCTTTATATACTCCTATTAGGTTGTGTTGGATCTTACACTAGCAAAGTCCAGGAAAATGTAAGCAAACTAAGAGGACTACTTTGCTTTTTCATGCTAGATAACGACTTTTCCAGAGTGCTGTGAGCAGAATAGTGAGAAAACAGGCCAACAAGTTCCTCTTAGATGAGTAATTTCCTCATTCTACCACATTCCCAGCTGCTTAATGGAAAGGTTCCTGAGAGACGACTCCAGTGTGACACAAAACATCTGAAGGAAACCAGAAATGTCATCCACTAATGCGCTCTCTCCGAGACATTCCACTCGAATTTGCATGCATACCCGCAACAGCGTCCCACTCGCATCAATTTTATGCCCTGTCTTTGCCACTAAGCAGCTTTTCTCCTCTCTAAAAGTGTGCCGATCATTGCCTCTGGAGTGCTTCGAGTTCCATGCGTGACTGTATTGATTTCAGCTAAACATGGACACACACACACTTTCAGAGGGCCACCTCACTCCCTGTCTGCAGTTCTGTCAAGCAAAAGGTTTTAGACGGCGTAAAGAGCTGTGCGTGTGCTGGCGGCTCATGCTCCATGCAGGTGGACTAACGGAAAAACAGACCGTGTCTGTTCTTCAATGGGGCTTATCGTGGAATAAAATAACCAAGGGCACAGATTTATGCGTTTTAAGTGACTACCAAATGAAAACTTCAACAAAGCCAAAACCCTTTCACTTTATTAGTGGCTCCTTGAGGCCATGATGTGTCTGTTTTAAAGATGTAGGTCTGACAACAGCTCAGTCATGCTCTGAGCTCACCTTGCAGAGCCTGCTGAGATAAAAGTGAAGAAATTACCTACAAAGTGAAAAAGGAGAGTAAGAAATAAGAGATATTTGACATATTCGTATCAGTCTCACCAGAAAATGTCATTTTCATAGTTTATTCTTATGAGCTTTTTTTCTCAAAACATGGTTAATAATGTCATCAATAAGGTGAAACAGCTGAAACTATCTCTCAGTGTCCTTCATCATATCACTGCAAGGTCTGCAGGAGTCGCTGCAGGGCGTTGATCTTTGTGTCTTTAAAGAGACACCCCAACACCACACACTGGGGCTGAACTCCTTCCAACAGCAGGAATGTGTTGTTCAGACTTCCCTGTTATCGTTTCATGAATATCTGGATCGACGGGCAGATACAATCAGCTGACTTCACTGCGTGCACCCTAATGGGTGTGTCTGTTGTTCACATTTCCTCCAGCTGCTCGTCTTTCTCGGCAACGCTGCCAGAATGTGAGACTGATTGAGTGCATACCTCTGAAGCCAGTGTCATCATATACTTTATACAGATTATTGAACGGGTTCATTAGTTACTGGGACTGACAGGGACTGATAGAGCTTTTATATCTCAGATGTTGATAAATGACTGAAGTTATGCTGCGCTTTATTTTATTTTTTTCAACCATCAGCACAAACTTAATGTCCTGCTTGATCTGCCACATACAATCAAAGGAGCTATCAAATGACTGCATTTACCACCAAAAGGGTGTTATATGCAATATGCAAATAATACATACTAACACTACAAGTAAAAAATAAAAACATATTATTATCATATAGATGGATAGACAATTAAAGAAATATGCAAATCAAGCAAACACACACAAAAAAGATGTAAAGCACATCAATCATTAGCTGTACTTTAGTTTCTTCATTTCATTCATGCACAGTCTTTGCTTTTGTGTTTAAAGAGGGCAGTAATTTAATTTATCTTACGTAGCTCTTATGCTGTTCTGTTGAAATATGTGAATGATGTAATAGGACATGTATCTGAGAATGTGTTTTTGTGTAGCTGGATGTGTAGTGTTTCCTCATCACGTGTTCCAGTGCTGTTGGGGGGAAATAAATAAATAAATAAATAAAACATCCTTTGCTCTGCTGCATTTTTCTCCTCAGAGGTACAATGAAGCAGTAAAGGCAGTCCACGCTTACGCGTTGTGCACTGACTGGTAACTGAAGGCGCACAGAGCTGCTCACACACTGCTCGCATTATTCTTCACAATGTGACACCAAAACCAAATCATCCTTTCATATCACTGCTCCTCAGGCAGAGCTAAAAACAGCATGTGTTTATCAAAATGATCCAATTAAGATTCACCAGTCTGCACACGAAAAAAAAAAGAACGAAAGAAAGAAAAAAGTCCCATCTTGTTCTAAGAAATCCTTTTCACGGGGTCAGACATAAAACTTACACTGTTGTTAAATTTATATCTGTATCACAAGCGAAAACTGTCAAATTCCTCTGCAAAGCTCTGATCAGAGTAAAAGCTTGAGTCCTCTGCCTGGGAGATCTCTGGTCACAGTCCCAGAGTTTCTTCCTGGTGCCTGTAATCGTCTGTTTCTTTTCACAGTCAAATTGCAGTGAGCCCCAGCATTTGCAAGTAACTGGTGTCTGTTGAACCGTAATACATACAATCTGTGAGATCCTGGCTCTTGTCACTGACCTGTTGTGATAATCCGGACTTTGGGCTGCAACTGTCAGCAGTGGCTCTACAGTGAAGTCTGTGCTGCGAAGGACAGCAGCTGGCTACCTCTTATTTAAACTCTTACCCCAAGTGAATGGGATGCCTGCCATACCTGTGCTCGTAATATGAGTTCCTTGTACAATGCTGTCATGCTTAAAGTGAGTCTGTCCAGCACAAAGACTTTCCACTGAACCCCTGAATAAGTGGCTGCATGCATGTTGCTATTCTTGTTTCAGACACTGCTGCACATCTAGCACTTATCTGAGACTGTGTCCGCCTTGTGTTACACATGTACATTCGTGTGGGCATCTTATACGGCAGTCAAATCAAAGGGAAAAAAAGTGGCTGTATGTGGCCACAAGGTGTCGCTACAACCTCATAAAGTGGAAAACGATGACCTTAAGGGACTTTTCTTGCAGATAGGAGTTCAGTTTCTTTGGATGTTGTCATATTCTTTGTTCTGTCATTGTCATGTCTGTTTGTTGTCCTCACCAGTTGTGCTTTCTCTTTTGGGCTCTCTTGTTTTAGTTTGTTTTCTCTCAGCTGTGTCCAGTCTTTGGTTTTTGTTACATTTCCGGATGTTGCAGGGCTTTTTGTTCAAATACAAAACATTATTATTATTATTATTATTATTTTTATTATTATTATTATTCCTGCCTCCCTGGCCTCCTTCATTTGGCTCCTCCACACATCAACTGTGACATCTTTACTTGTAATAAATTAACAGAAATGCCAACGATTTAAACCAAGGTTTTCAGCTCACTTCATTTAAGGGGAAAAAAATTATACAGATTTTGGGAATCGAGTTACAGGAGAAAATTATCTGCTACTACTATTTCAAAATTGACCATTTGAAGTCAGCTGATGGCAATACAAAAGGCTGAACCAAGGAATTTTTCTTTCATTTTAATTGTTCTTTTCAATGCTTTCTCTAAACTTCTTGTGTATTTGTATGTCACTTTGAATCTATTTCATTTCTGTTCTCATGTCTGCAAACATTAGAAAGTACTTTGAACTACCCGTAAGTGCGAACTACACTAAACTTGCATCTCATGATCAAACTTGCCATCCAAATCTTTAATGGTGCAATATTTCAGTTACCAGTAAATTTGATCATTTTTTTAATATTAAAACTGTAAGATTGTATTGTAAAGCCAAACTTTACATGGAGTTGAGTTAAAACCCTTGGCAGTTATTATATTTCACTTCTATGCACAAAATCACATACTTCAAGTCTCTGGAATGTTTTTATTCTGAAAATCAAATATAACTTGGATAAGGATAGTTTATAATGTTGTTGTACATTTCATCTGTTTTGGTCATCCTGATGGGGGTTTTTTTTTTGTTTTCTTTTTGGCACGTGTGAGAATGTATTATGGCTTTTCTGTAAGCAGTCATTTCCTCAAGAGTCTGACCAGATGGGGGATTATCGCTGATGCTGATATTGGCTGCAGTCTCTCCGCATCCTGTTTGGCGTGTGACATTATACAAGTCTGTTCTCCACAGCAGATGCAGATCTCACACTGTAAGAATCTACGCTCATCAAAACACACAAACTCAACTTCTTTTAGCACAGAAGCTTTGCCTTTCATAATACCTCGTTGTAAATTTAGTCTTAAAAACACACCAGACCCTCCTGCGTACAGTAAGACACTTGCACAAACATAGCTGGATGAGGAGGAATCAAGAGCAGATGGAGAAGCCTTTGTTTTTATTTGAGGTTAAGCCTAAACATAGCGACGCAGTGCAGACTGTCTTTAAGTAGCACATTTGGAGGTGAAACAACACATTTAGATGGGGTATGAAAGGCATTGCTGCTTCTTTGTTTCTCAGGATCCAAAAATAGCTTGTGCTGAGCAGGCAGTGAAGCTGAGCTGCAGTTCCTTTTCTTCCTCCCTTTTTTCCTCTTTTATTTTTTTGGTCTCACACACATATAGATTAAGCAAAAGGTTTGGCTTGTGGTTCCAATTTTTAAAAAAAACTTGCAAGGACAGTCTGCATTTTTTTACTGACATTAATGATAAAAATATTACAGACTAAACTCGACAAATGCACACATCATCTGGACATACTTCTGCACATGAACTTTGGCAATATGAAATTAAAAAAATGGTAAATAAACACCTCTGAGATGCTACAATCATGTGATTGCAAGTCCCATCTTTAATAAACAAATACTTGTTCTTTTTCATATTTTAACCACTTCTCTTGTTTGTTTGTTTTCCTTTCTCGGCCTAAAACACAGTTGCACACAAATGAAAAGGCAATGCCGCTTTTGCTTGGCAGTCAATAAAGCCTGAGCTTGTTATTTTCCTGCAGATTAGCCTCCTGGCCCCATGCTGCCATAAGACTGCTGTAGCCCTTCCAGCCTCACACTTATGGAGGGAAACAGCGATAATCTCACTTAACAGAAAGTTACCTTATTTTTGCCCACACAAACAGACCCCAGTGATTCCAACATTTTTGCTGATGCTTGAAGACATTACTTATTTGCATCTATGTTTACTAAAAGACTACCTAGTGCATATGTAGATGAAGTGAAATGGATGAGTAACATATATAGTGCCTGAGAAGAAGTGAGAACGCATAATATATTTCATAAAACCTGGAAGTGGTCATGAGGAATTTGTTTCACATGTATTCTCTGGCAGCCAAAACACCGTATCACAGCAGAAGTGGTGGGCCACATATTTCTGCTTCTACTGGGTCTGAGAGAAGGATGTGAAAGAGAAAATGTGCCAAAACCTCTCATAGATTAACTGATTTAGATAAACAGCAGTGAAGCAGGTTTGGCAGAACTCTGCGCATAGTTTTGTGTCAAACACAAGACCATCCCCCCCCATAAACTCAGACCTTTTCTCTCAGAATCCTCACAGCTTTGCAATAAATGCACTCGAGCACTATTTTCGTTTGGCACAATATATTACATTGGAGCCTAAGTGGGAAGATCAAACAGCTCACAGACTGGAAAGTAGTACAGGCAAAAGAAAAAAATCTATTCTGCAGTAGGATGCGTTATCCAGGACAAACAAATCCATCACTCAACCACACATGTAATGAGGCAAGCTATACAATGACTCCTTTGTATTTCTGCCAATTGACTGAATATAGATATAGAACCTCTTATCATTAGTGTTGACTGGAAAATAGATAATCTGAATTTAGTTTTGCTGTAATAAAAAGTCAGCCTCTCAGAAATGCATTTGTGAATATGGACAGACTGTGATAAGTCAAAAGAAGCCCTCATAGTTCGGTACAATGAAAGATAACTGTTTACGGTAAAAGGAAATGCCATGTGACACAGCCTGTTCTGAATATGCCGCAGTTTCTGCAGTTGTGCAGCTGATTTCGTGATACCCAGTATATCATTTCACAATATGTCATCATCTCACACTAGAAAAAGTTGGGGTTGTACAGACTAAATGGAAATATCTAGTAATTTCTCAAACTATGATATACACTTTATATACAATACACTATCATTTATTATTATTATTATTATTATTATTTGCATCTGAGGCAACCATTCACATAATGAAAATATTATGTATTTAGAAAACAGCAGTAAATGTGGTACTAGTCCACTTTTCTGCAGCATTGGGTAAATTGATATGATTATGAAATATTTGTTTACGTGTACAGCTTTTTTTTCTTCTTTTTTTTCTTTTTTTAACTATAAAATACAGATTGCAATGATGATGTAAGCTTGTTGTTGACTTTCCCAGTCTGAATGACTGAGCAAAGGATAGGGGGTGGGGTGTCATTAATCCATAGCTAGTGGTGACTTTCCAAGCAAAAATGAGATTTAGCGGGGGATGGGCGACAGTACACTGTTATGACTGATAGGGCTGTGGGCTGCGGTAAACGCTTCTCTGAGTCTCGGTAATGTTTTTTTTCTTTACTCATTTTAGGAAATGCTACTTTATTTAACCCTTAGATTTTTCGTGCTCTTCTGAAAATAGTTTATTAATATCACGTCCTTTAATATATTTTTTTTAGAAATTAGCTAATCATTTTAGGGAAAAACGTTAACCCCATTTTACCATATTTGGTTGACGACGGTGTATGGCTTTCCTGGAAGTGAGAATATTCATATTTAGTGAGTCGCCTTTCGAAATAACAGTAGTTTACACGCAGCTCATTTTTGCGGGGCAGGTCACCCGACTGTATGTCTGAAGCCTTTGCTGGCTTCTAACCGCCGGGCTTTAGCTAAAATATTATAACCTTACGATAGTCTATATATGTGGGAAAACGACCAGGCTTGCAAATGATTAAAGCAATAACATGGTCTGAGTTGAACACAAGATCTGCGGAAGATATCGTCAATTGAAAGGTTTTATCCAAGTAGGTATGGGATTGTAGCTACACTGTCATTAGCATAGCATGCTAAGTTGATAGCCTGTTTGCAAATGTGGAGTGGTAGCAGTGAGACGAGCTTACAGTACTCGACAAAAAATGTCTTTAAAAACAAACCAGTAGGACATTATTGTAATAAACTGGTATATATGTGATATGCCACGCATTGTGACGATGCCTCATCAGTCTTGGTTTGAGACGCAAGCGGGTGACCTGCATTAGAATAAGTAAATCTGGCATGTGTGGTGACGGCTACGGTCACCGCCATGCCGAAACGAGAACACGCATGGTAGCCAGCGAGCTAACGCGCCCGACCGGTCACTGCAAAATGACCACAATGTCCCAGTTTCTTATACAAAAATGAGCAATTCGGCATGCCACTAGTTGTGTAAGGAAGAAGCCACAAGTAGTGTGTGCCGGCAGTTGCCTTGTGGAGCAGCAAGGCCGTCAACGCCTGGTTCTGTTTCGCCGGACTACCTTCCCTGTAACCCATGACATGTGGTTAGCTGTCAGACTGCCATCACAATATCAGACATTTCATTTGCTCTGAACGGATAATTAATGCGGGGCGGCGTTGATATGAGGCGTGTAACAGAAACCGGGTCATTGTGTTCACGCTTGTGTTGATGGTTGAAATAATCGAGTCAAGCGTGCATGTGTGTGCGTGCCCGCGTTTTTGTTACCTCTTAAGAGCCTTTTTTTTTTTTTTTAAATATTTTTTATGTATGACACTTGACTGTGAAGATTAACTCCTGGTTCTGAGTCTAAAAAGGAAGGAATGTCATTTCTGAGGCTCTTTGTTAGGGATAACGCTAAATTTAATAACAGGTTATGGTCATACTTTGATTAAAACTGGTAAAGGTTTCAGTTACTTGTACAAAATGAATGGGAATCTATAAAGTACTAATAGGGATAGAATTGGGATCAGCTTCATTTGCCAAGTTAGTAGACCAGGGTTAAGCAATCCTGGTCCTGGAGGCCCAGTGTCCTGCATATTTCAGATGTTTCCCAGCTTTAACACACCTGATTCTCATTAATGATCATTATCAGCTTGTCACCAGGGCCTGTACAACCCTGTTAATGATACAATCATTTGAATCAGGGTGTGTTGAAGCAGGGAAACATTCTAAAAATGCAGGACACCGGCCCTCCAGGACCGGGATTGCTGACCCCTGATGTGGACACATACAAGGACTCCTTTGATGGATAGTTAGTGTCTCTCTTGTGAGCAAAATGTAATTTTAAAAAAAAAATCCATAAAGAAGAAAAATGGGAAACTAGTGATAAAAATGAAATTAAATAATCCTAATACAAGAATACACAAATATACATAAGTATGTATTAAACTGTGAAACAGAGTGCATAGGCCAGTTCCAGTCCTAGTTAAAATGTTTGCATACAGGGATTAGCTTGACTTCAGCCGCATTATCTGGGTGTATTAGTCCACCTGAGAGGTGTTGTCTAGTTCAATGTCTGTTAAACTGAAGGCCTTTGCACACCAGATGCATTTTTTCATGTGTTTGTGTGTGCCATTACTTTGCACACACTTTAACCTATATCCAGTCAATACAGATTTTCACATTAACAATGCACTTTTTCTGGGCCAAAATGCAATTTTTTCCCCTCCAACAAACACTTCTGAGCAATCTGGACACTACCACATAAGCATAAACACGGTAGATCACATAAATAAATGAATAAACCAAGCTGGTTTTAAACTGATAGGACTTACAAGTAGGGAAGAGAACATATCTCACCTCTAATCTGCTTTCTGAAAATGCTCATCTGCTTTCTTGAGCTTGGAGCTAGCATTTAAATCATTTCTTTAGATTATCAAAAAACATCCAAAAATATCTCTGGAAACAACTGTGGTTTAATTTGAGCTCTTAAACCAAGAAATTGAACTAATTTTTTTTTTCTTCAGAATGGAATGCACTCAGGTATAATTTTGTTTGTTTGTTTGTATCTTTCTCTTTTTTGTTAGCAAAAGTAATGTAGGATTATTGCTATTCTATGTTGTCTACATCTTTTTTTCTGTGTTTTTTTCCCCTCCCTGGCATGTGAATATTTTATTGGCAAGTTTGCATTGTTTGATGTGAATAGGTAAGAACATCAATATTTTGGCTTCAAATTAGTATTTTTTTGCTGTTTATTCATTTTGCCTTTAGTGTGCAAAGACCTTAGATATTTACATGCGTTTTAAAGCTAACTTCTAACCTCGTGTGAACATACTTAGTGACTACATTGGAATCCTCCGTAGCTCTAATGTGACTGCATAAATAAAGGTATTGTAAATTCACTGCCAAATTATCAGATAGCTGCATTATTCTTTATAAAAAATAGATTTTAGAGTCTATTAGACTGAGCAAACATATTTTCCCCATTTGCACATATCTCACAAAATCATCCCAGTATTTATTCAAAGTAAAATCTGTATTTGTACAAATCATTAGAAGCATATAATTATATTCTTTCTGGTCATGTAGACAGAAGGTACAGAGTTTCATGACAAAATAAGAGGTTTGGCTTTAGGGACATGAGTTGGTGCTGCAGACACCTATGCTATCGATGCAGTCTGTCTTTTTACTGGCCTAAATCCAAAGAACTCATCTGTTCTCGGCACATATAGAGAAAAGCTTTTTCTGTTACATCACATGCAAAGAAGCTTTAACTTATGTGCATATATGCCAATATGTGGGTTATCATATATATAACCATATAGGTAATCATATCCATATTAGTGATGTTTTGCAGTTTTTGGGTTGCCTGTATTACAGTCCTTTAAAACTATTGCACACTGAGCTCTTCACTGTGTTCAGTACAGAAAGCAGCAGAGATGTGGAGTACAGAAAACTAGGTGCAACAGACAATAATTGGTAGGCTTAATCCTTTGGTTTTTAGGTGATATTTCCAGCTACAAAGTTGTTTCGGTCCTGTTCTAATAAGCAAGCATTGGTTCTTTTAGTGGAAAAAGGAGGTCAGAAGTGACACAGAGAAGGAAGATGTGTCAAGGAGCAAATTTAAATAGGACCCAAATGCAGGAGACTTTATTAAACAAAAAAGATCTCCTATGGTAGGAGTCTCAAAGAAACTAAAAAGGTCTGAGCACAGAGGGGAGGTTAGGAGATGTGACAGAAGAACAGATGACCAACATGGAGAAGCATGACTGGACACCTCAGTAGACAAGTTGGCAAGAAAAAAAGAGGAGACAAAGGCACTGTATGTACACATGGGGGCCGAGGATAAACAGTCTGCTCAGTTGAAGAAAGCAGGTAAATGAGACAGGTGACAGTAATTAAAGGAGACGAGAGGTGAAGGCAGTCAAGGATAGGAGTAACCAGAAGATCATCTACGTTTTTCCTCTCACTGTTTCCGCTTTCCGGTGTACTACATCTCTGCCAAGTCAGTATGCACTAAGAATGTTGTATGTACTTTCAAAATATAGCATGAAACTTTTATAAATAAACAAAACAAGAGAAATAAGCAAACAAAGGCAGAATCTCAGTGTGTGGTTAAAGCCACTGAAATAAATCAATTTCAGAGCCAAGAAATGCAGTTGTTGATTTTAATGTTCTAGGGGCTGTAATGATTGGAGTTTTTGTTAAAAAATGAAAGTTTTTGGTTGTGTTTTCACACTGGGGAGGCCATGAAATTATAATGATTTGTGATTATTAACGTCAATAATGAAGATGATGATTTATGTGATTCATTAGTGGAGTGCATTCACGTGCTGTCTTTTCTTCCTAGGGCCTGAAGACAACAGAGCCATGGAGCGCCCCTGAAGACATCTTGATCACATGGGTAGTGTATGCTGCTATCATGCTTTTAATGTTTGTTTTTCTTCTGCTGATAGATGTTGTTTTGCCTCCTTCTTTGCCTCCTCATATTTGTGTGTGGACCTGCATATTTCCTCGGACTGTTACGGATCATAGATGATCCACAGTCTGCCTGGATCACTCCCTGATCCAGGGTATATCGCGTGAGCTGCGGATTGATTCTTCTAACTCAGAAAAAGCAAAAATGTTGTGCAGCAATGTGGATGAACTTACAAAGCTTCTTCCATATTTTAAGTAGCCAGTGTGGGAGCACTTTGTGTTCTTTGTAAATGAAGGTCTAAATTAAACCAACACATAGTTATGTGTCTGGGAACGTGCATGTCAGGCCACAATGGGCATGCTCTTAGGTTTTAGGTTAAACTTAGAAGGAGGAATCACCTTAGATATGATTTATGTTTTATTTAAATGTGGCTGATGAATTGTCATGGTATGTTGGAATTGCCACACAAGGATGCCATATGAACATATCAATAAGTCAAACATGTCACTATGTGTGTGTATGTATGTTTATTTATATATATATATATATATATATATATATATATATATATATATATATATATATATATATATATATATAT
>JAOWBL010001735.1:0-98920 GCA_028564865.1 Zenarchopterus dispar
AGTAAACAGGTTTACAGACTAGGAATTTGCTCTGATGTAACGGTGCAGGTGAAACATGGAATAATGTGAAGTAAAAGATATATACATCCATGAAAATACAAAATATTCTATATATAAAGTTACAAAGATGAATTAAAGTGTTACTAAAGTGGACATGAGTGCAAGAAAGTGATATTTTATAATTAAATAAAAATGAGAAAAAGAAATGTTGTGGTATGAACATCATAATGTGCATTTTGAGCAGTTTTCTTTCCTCTGGACTGAATGAAATAAATATTAAATCTGACTGACAGCTCAGGTTAGTTTTTGTTTGAAAATGTAAACATTTTATTGACGATTCCACCTCACTGAGATGTGGAGAGACGATTCCTCTAATCTTCATTTGTCTGACTGGAATCGATGTGTGTTTGCAGAATAGTGGAGGCCGTTCTTGACAATGGATTGCTAATTGCATTTAAAAAAATAAATCACATCTTTTTGACCTTTTGATCATATGAAGGAAAATCTAAGAGATCATTGCTCAGGGGGGAAGGAAAAGTGCTCCATTTTACTCCAAAAGCAGATTCTGTCACAGAAGGAAAATGATAGTTGGATGACCTCGTCCTGATTGATCGGAGAGGACTGTGGGAACTTCACTGAAGTACTGCTCAAAGAACTCCTGCACCTCCATCCATCCATCCATTTTCCTCCACTTACACGAGCTCCACCACTGCACCACCACTAGATGGCAAGAGCAGAGCATTCAGAGCCCACTAAAGGCACCCAGAACATTTCAAATCCAAAGTTGCTTTGTAATGATGATCCAAATATGCCAGCTGTAATTGCCTTCAAACACAGATCTGTGTTTCTCAACTTGTGCCGTTGGATAGGGGGTGAAATAAAAAGCCTCTAAATAGAGATTTGTCAGGGGTGATGCCAATAAAGGGCACGTGTTATCGAATCAGAGCTCTGCATCACGGCCACAACACACAGCGGCGCTCCCATGTTCCACAGTCCAGCTATCTAATCTAATCTGTGCCGCCTCGTAGGTACTGTACAGCAGGAAGACCAGACTGTTATCTCCCATGATGACTTTCTTCATACTGCAGCATGCACCAAACACGTTTCTCAGTGATGGATGAACAAGACAAAAAAATGACTACAATGGTCCTCCAAAGGCCAACATCGATTGTTATGTGCAGCTTAAGAGCACATTTATATACTCTTTATGCATAAAACACAAAACTACACATGGTTTCTTAATCTGATTCAAGCAGCATGTCTAGTAATGTTTGACCTCTACTGTTGAAACGTGCACGGGGTTGAGGACTTTACATGAAGTAAACGCCACATTTACGTTTTTATTTATACAAATTCAGGAGCAAAGAAAAGTAGTAACTCAAACATACTGTACAGTATGTTTAGATGTAAAATAAATAAACGTCTTTTTTTTAAAGTTACAAATAAACGTCTTTAAGTTACAGTGGTTAAAACTGTACGTAATAATAATTTGAACTTTACGAGACTTAGATGGTGTTTTCCGTTTACTCAGGAAGCCAAAACTCAGAATGACGTCACACCTGAGCTGACTGCGTTCCAGTTCCTGAGTCGGAAAATAAAAACGTGAAAATGACATTTATTAATTCACAACAACACTGTAGTTGGGATTTAGGGCAAATAAACAAGATAGCAACATGTCCACTAATGAAAAACAAGCATTTTTGTGTGTATTTCTGACTTAACATGAATAAGACAGAAATTTGATGAACAAAACAAGATGAACGTTGACTTTGTTAATGTCTCGGACATGGAAGCACCGTGGTCCAGATCTTCTCTGGTTTTGCTCCGCCCTCAGGTGTCACTGAGGATGTTTTCAAAAGTGAAGTACTTGTGAGTGCTGTAAGAGATCTAGATCACTAGATCACTTCTGATCACGCGTTAGTCTGCCTGTTTAAAGTCGTACATGTCACCACGTCCTGTTTTTTCTACAATACATACGACATACATGATGTATAGCGTGTACCGTTCTCAAACCTGGCTTCCTGCCAGCTCGAGCTGGCGCGTAAACTGATTCAGTTTAGCGATTGCTGAGCACCAAAATAGATTTGACGCGTATCTGTAGTGGAGCAGAGTAGACGAAGGTCCTAGGATGCTTCTGAACTGCTCCTCGTGGGTCATCGACTAGGATGACTGCGAGTCACAGCGACTGGCAGGATCCAGCCGTTTCATGGCACCTCTACATCCTCCTGGGACCTGCCTCTTATTCTGAAGTTGGAAAGTTAAAGAAAGTCAGGTTTCTACAACTTTTCCAAGCTGGACCTCCAGATGTCGGTGGAACATATGATATTTTGACATTTTTTTTGGGACTGCAGTGAAGGGAAGTTATAATATATATATACACAATTTTGAGAGGAGACCGTAGTGTGAAAAACAGCCATTTTCTCTGTTTGAAAGCATCTATTTGACTGCTTGCAGCGATTACCAGCCTAAAACGTCCAACATAACAACCTCGCCACCTTGTTGGTGGCAGCCTCCGTCTGTAAACACGTCATTCAGTGAGCTGCTGACGTTTGCAGGGTGGCATCACAGATCCAGTTATAATGATCCAGCTTCCCCCAAATCTGTCTTCACACACAAATTCACAATATTCTGCTTTACCTCTGAAAGGGGAGCTGGAGCACTGTTTTGAAACCATCCCACATCGGGGACAGTGGTGTCGAGATGCTGACTCCAGCTCACTCCCATCATATTTTGACTAAAGCATGTCACAGATGTTTCATCAAGACATAATGTTGTGTCAGTTTTTGAAAAAAATGTGTTTTTGCCAAGTGAGTACAGGTAGGTTATTATTTCTATGTAAATTTTCCCGGTTCAAAGAACAAAAACTTGCATACTTGTCTTCTTCAAAACGTTGCTATATGTAAGATTTTCAATTTGAAGTATTTGAAAAATCAACCAAATGAATGCAAGTATATCTAAATGAAATTTCTTGCCATGTTAAACAGATAAATCTCCAAAAAACATAAAATATTGTGCCAATACTTTTTAGGGACTGACACACAAACGATCCTGTTATGCTGCCCCCATGTGGTCTGAGGTGGTATTATTACGCAGAGCGGTTTTAAGCATTTTCAGGCGATACACACTTCTAAAATAACACACCTGTGGATCTAAATGACCGACTTCACATGTGATGGCATTTATAATCATTCAGCTGCTCAGTTTATGCAAAATGGGGCATTTTAAACAATCCCTTCAATGTCAAAAACATCTCATTTTTGGATTCAGCACTCTCCAAATGGTACAAATAGAAATGCAAGATTATTTCCAGATCAAATGATTTGTTGATCAAAGCATGTTAAAGCAGCAAATTACCAGGAAAAAATGAGAAAAATTAAACCAGCAAGCAGAAATCCAATAACTCAGAAAATTGCAAATCACTAGACACATGGCTTACAAAAAAAAAGGCGAAAGCATGAAGAATGACTAAGTTAAATTCACAAGTTTAAACAACAAGATCCGACCAAGAGATCCTTAAAGATAGATGTTTCATCGGTTTAAAGGACAGAGGAAATGAAAGCAGTTTTGATGCTATAGATGGATGAAGTGCTGTGATCACTAATAAACACTGTTGCAAATCAATCGCCAGCAGCGCTGAAAAGACGTCCTGGTTTTGGCCACTAACATGATGGATAAATTACTTAGATGTTTTCATGAAACCTGCTGCCAGTTTCCAGAAGGTTGTTTCTTCAAGCAGTGGCACAAGAAGTTGTTTCTGGATACAAAAAGGCCAGTCTTTATGTAACACACCAATGCAGGAACTCGACGACTTCACTTACCAGCAAAAAGCTCAAAGATAACTGAACAAATGCTCTTCTTGTGACATTATTTGTGTTAAGGATATGATGGCCCTTTTCAAGCAGGAGATTTATTGCGAGGAAATACACTGCACACCTCTTTGAACAGTTTGTGAGCCTGAAAAGCAATATAACAATTGCAGCTGATGAGAGGCAACAGCAGCTAATGATGCAGGGAAGATTTCCAGTACCAGAAGGGGAAACGAAGAAGCACCAAAAATCACTTTTCTGCTTGGACAGGAACGGAGGTGAGGGGAAGGAAGACGATAAATCAAAGACACCTGCGAGCTGCAGATGAAGGAAGTCACTAAGAGGAAGCCTTTTGGAGTGTCATCAGTGAGGTAATCCAAGGATTTTGACCTGTCTTTGTTCATTTTTTTTAGTTTTTTGAAAGCCTGAGAAGCCGCAAGAACATTTTATGCACATGAAGCCCTGTTGGAGGGTGTAAAGTTCAAATTCTTTCTCCACTGAGTAACCCACGCTCTTCTGTCAAAAGACAGGGATGAGCTCAGGGTACAAATTGGTCTTTTTTAAAATTCCCTGAAATAGAGAGATTGATAAGGTATCAGCATTCACTTTTTTGTTTTATTTCTGTTTTGTAACAATGTCAGTAGCTTTTAAAGGTAATATATTAATACTTTAATTGGACATTAACCTTGGGGCTCTTTAACAGACTGCAAAGATGAATAGATGTGACTAATTTTGTCAAAAGAAAAACCCGACTCTGCAGACTTTGACTCCTCTCATGTTCACGAAATGCTTTGATTGCTCAAAGGTGGACTTCTGAAAGTATCTGGCAACATCAGAGCTTAAGTGATTCATATCAAAGAGGTTTGTTAATAATATTTGCTGAATTGCCTGCCTCTGCTCTGGGTTACAACACTTATAATTTTGTGTGATGTGATTACTGACAGAGACAAAGAAGTGCTGAGTCTTAGCCAGATGTTAACAGCCTCATTGTCTGTGCACAAACATTAGCTGTTTTCAAAAGAAATTAGTTTAGCTGCATAAACTCCTAATACAGATCTGCACGGCTTGAGGCTCGGACATATGTGTTTAGGAGGAGGGACTAATTTAGCCTTAGCAAGAAAGGCAAGAAAGGCAAGAAAGGCAGTTCTGTTGATTATTTACCTCAAAAATAAGGTGTGAGACTTGAGGTCCCTCGTGGGACCTTTGCTGTTTTAGAAATAGATTATGGTTTAGGTCCATATTTTACCATTAGGAACATGGTCACCTTTAAAGGGGAGGCCTCCAAGACTTCTTTCTTGTTTGACCTGAGATCTGACTCAGATCAGGCCTCGTCACACCAGAGGAAGAAGCTTCTACATCAGCACCTCTGAAGTTGATGATGGATATAGCTGCTGTCTACACCGAGTCCTCCCATGGGTGGATGGTAAGACTCTTAACTGAAGCTGGAAGCTTGAAGGTCGAGTCATTATCAATCCAAAGTTGTTCCCAGATCGAGACAACGGATACCTTAGAGTACAGATAAGTCTGATCAACCGTGAGGAACTTGAAGATAAATCCCAGTTTTTCAGCTAGAGAGTGGACACCCAATGTTATCTTGACAGGTAAGTTTCTTTTCTGAATTCATATATTTGTTGTAAAACAGTGGTCTGAATTACTTTCAAAAGTCTGCAGCACTCGTCTAATAAATAGTCTGTCTGGGTGGTTGATCTAGACAGTTCTGATCCATTTTACATGCTCCGACAACCGTCTGCCCAACCAATTTACCAGGGTCCATTTCTTGATTAGGTGTCAAATTTAAACCTCTCACTGCATGCTGAGGAGAGCTCGGCATGCTCTCCAGCTGTCTGGTCTAAAGTCTGGTTTAATTTCAGCTGAAGCATGTACTTCGGTGAAGAGGAGAGTGGGAAGGTGTCAGTGAATGGGCTCTGGCTGGAAACATAACAAATAAGTCCAACACAATTTCTTTACTTTATCCCGACAACTCCATCATTGCCTATAATCTCAACTCGAGCTTTATTTTAATCTCTTTTACAGTTAGCAGCAGGCATGCTTCTGTTTTGGGTCCGGCCAATACTAGCCCCAGTCCAAGAGGCGTTTAAGTGAGATCTTGTTTTACGTGACAATTTCTGTCCTCATCACAGGTATGCTCTGTCATACCAAGAACTAGTCACTTCCATAAGCATGTTGGGGTCAAAAGGTTGAAATAGAAATAAAGCACCTTTGATCCCTAACTTTGTTCAGAGACCTTTTTGGAAAAGTTTCAAAACTCTCGTCAGTCTGAGGAATCATGTTGGCAAAGCTGAAAAATCTGACTCTAAACGCATGGGCGTCACCAACGTGCCACTATTTCTTCATCTGATCAGCCCAAGTTTTACAGAACCCTTATGAGCCAAGTAAAGTGAGAATCCGGCAGGTTTGTTTACTGGGAAGATGAGCAAAGTCCAATACAGGCTTCACTTTATAAGTCAAGCTTCACAGTCCTCCCGTAAATCTCTTTAAGGGAATTTATGAGGGGTGTTAACTCGTCAGGCCTTGATGTTTTGTGAGGCATGAGAGGCACAGCAGCCTTGTTTTAATAATTATCACAGTGTGTGCAGGCTCCCCATACATTTGCAAAATTGTCCTGCGCTTCTCAGGAACGTTGAGGGGACGAATTAGGGAAGGATGTGTATGTCACATGAAGGGATTATTAGCCCTGTTTACTGCTTGGAATACCACTGATTTCCCTGGAGAACATTAGGAACACATGAAAAGAGCCGCTTGTCGAGCCTGTGGCTGGTGATTAAATTAGTTATCAAGTCTCTTAAGCAATAAACAGAGTCAACAGGTACGTAATTATGATTGAGCTCCAGATAACAGTGAGCAATATGCTTCTAATGAAAGATGGCATCTCAGACTCCTCTAATGCCCAAACAGATCATACTCTACCACGAAGCCAACAGCTCTTTGAATGCTGTGTTGACTTTCACTTTAAATGCAATTATGTTTTCAGTTTTGCTCTGCCGAGTTCAAATTTGTACACGTTAATCACAGATCTCAAGGTTAAGTGCGCCATTCTCACGGGGTTCACCGGGCCTCCACAGACCAGGGTGGAAAAAGCCACAGTCGGGGGATTTAAGTACAAAGCCTTCTCCCCACACTTTGTCCGTGACTCACACAGGAAGAAATGAAGCTTTTTTCTTCTCACAGAGGTACTGCGCTTACTTTAATTTAGTTCTCCAGTGGAGGTTGCACTGCTGACGCAATTTTCATGATGAGAGGCCTGAAGAGACATGAGTGACGACTGAAGTCATGTGATGCCTCATTATCTGGGAGTGCTCGGATGATGAAATCATGCTGGCTTCACATCCAGCTTAAATTTCCATCAGTTTTTTTTTTTTTTAAATCTATGAACATATTGTCTGTATTTATGGGTGAGGAAAAGGGACTGAATGTTGTGATAACCTTCTCTGGAGTCTTAATTGTCCCTTTTACTATTCTGGGTCAATTTGGAGAAATCCAAAATGCACAATGAATCCAAAACATTGTTTTACAAAGGGTACGGGGTGACCTGTGTGACTGACTTGTTCTGGTTGAAAAACAGAAAATGAAATACTTTCTCCCCTTTCTTTCCAGACACAGATAAGTGGAAAACCCACTTCAAACTGACAAAACCACAAGAAACCGAAGGGCTGATTTGTCTTTCCTTGGTAAAATTAGCTTCAAAGGTCCTTCTTGGCCCCAACCCAAATTTATTTCATTTATATTCATCTCCTTTAACCTCCCAAATAAGAACCTAAACTGAATAGATAAACATTTTAATGAAAGTAATTAGAACCTGCCTGCCATATGATAAATATTTAGACTTCAGCTTCACGAGTTACATTTCGCAGCAGAGCTGTGAGGCTTGTGCAATAAATCAGAGACTCTCTCATCAACAGAAAATTAATCCGCTGCTGCACGATATTCCATTAATTCTCTAAAATTAGTCTCTTTTCCTCAAGATCCAGCTTCTTCAATGTGAATATTTAATCTGTGGTTTTTCAGCTCCTCTACAAGATAAAACCATGTACCATATGGGACACTGACTCATGGAGGGAAACACAATGGATGTATCGACCTGGAGGAGACTCGAGTTTTTTCATATAATTATTCACTGTTTATTTTAACTGTGGCCACTGAGGAACACAAACCTAACCAGGTGGTGTTTGCGCCTAAAATGTTAGAAGTAATGAATATTTGTGGTATGGTGTACACATTCTTCACACTGAGAAGAAGATACAGGGTTCGTGACCTTTTATGAAGAATGTACAATGTTTTTGACGTCTGGCGGCGCAGCTGGAGCATGCGTGTCAGCTTTAGTTAGCCGCTTTAGCTGAGCTCTGTCATGTTTCAGCTGCTATCAGGGAGCCACCTTGCCTCGCCTGTTCGCGTGGAGACACTTTAAAGGTGCCAGGTGATTTTTGTCTGCATCCCTCAGATGCATCAATTAGCAGAACAAGACAGAAACGGAGTGACAAGCAGCTTCTTCTCCCTGCAGCTTTCACGCAGCGTCTTCCTGCAGGTTCTGACTACACTCAGCAGCGCTACATGAATGTTTGTCACTGTGGATCAACAGCACCAGAGGCTCCTCTGCATCCTGATGTCTGAACATCAGGGCTGCAGACAGTTTCCTGAAAGTAAGCCGCTACCTATTTGTTCTTAGTTAGGTTTTAATTCTTACAATGTCAAAGGAGACACATTACGACTGCTCTTCAAAAGTTAACACAATTTCCTGAGATCTTAATGAAGTGTTTGCGACGTATTTCTGTTCAACTACCACAGTTATACGGAAGAAAAACTCAGTTTTAAGGCAGGTCCGTGCTTGTATGGTCATGGGAGCTGGATTTAGGGGGTGGAGTCAGCCAGTCAGCTAAACTCCACTCCCTCCCCTTTAAAGTGCCTGCTTCTTTGAGATCGGTGTTACAACTTGGTGCGTCCCACTCTTCACGTACTGTATAACATATACAAATGATGAGAAACTGGTTGGAGATGAAGACTGGGATACTGGATAACCTGATCTAGGTTTGTGATGTCACGAAATCCTTCAAGGATCAACAGCTCATAGGAAGAGATGTTTTCAGACAACCCCAAACTATGTATCAAGGTTGCGTTGTGTCCAAACACTGAAAAAAAAAACCCCATTCCAGTCACGTAACTCAGACATGACCCCTGGCTGGTTTCACATCCTTCTCACAACACCATCGGTTTATGTTTTATCAGACTGGTAGAGATGGACACAGCTGCAGGAGTACCCACCCATTTCTCAGACACTGGTTTTGAACCCATATTTGGTTTTGACCCACCATGTTGCTGGTGTCATCCAGGTCATGGTAACTTTCACAGACCTGAACAGATAAAGTCTTCAGGACAGAAGGTAAAACATCTTCAGAAACAAGAAAGTCCAGCTGCCTTGTTTCAAGCCTTTGAGAGTAATGAGAGTAATCGTAATGAACTTCATTTACATTTTAATAAGTTGGTAGACTTGTTTTCTTCATACAAGGGTTATCTAGTGCTGGTTCAAGGAGGTCCTTTGAACCAGCATGTTTCAAGGATATTTGAATCCAATTACTTAAAAATCTGAGACCTAAACCAGGGTCTTAACCAAGAGTCTTAACCAATGAGCAAGATCCAAATTTCAAAGCTGAAGCTGTGGAGGGACAGAGAAGTGTAATTCATCAAAACACCTGAAGGACACGAGTGGCATGGTCACCACTGACCCCCAACGTTCACATTTACAGAAGAAATAAACACACTTACAACCTGGCACAAATAAAAACAGTTTTGGTCTCAAGAGTTAGATTTCAAATTCAAGACCAACGAACATGGATGAATTTCTGTGTACTTAATTAATTACAGGTATATAAATCTACACATTCGTGCAGAATTAGGGGTGTGGTTTAATAAGTGATGGCTGTAGTTTATCGTTTTAAATGGATAGCTGTCATCTCTTTAGCTACTTAACACTTCTGGTCAACTTGACTTCGGAGCTTTGAATACAGGCCGAACAAAGCTCGACTGCTCTTATTTTAAAGATAATAGATGCAATCTTCTAAAAGACACTTGTGAAAGGCTCCAGACTGGCCTGGATACCTGGTCCATGGTAACCAAGGTAACGTCAGTGTCTTACAACTAACATCCAGGCTTCTTTGTTTGATCCGTTTGATCACTTGTTTGACTATTTGGGGGTTGGGGGGAGTCGGCTCCCGCCAATGTGTCGCTGATCAGAGCCATGAAAAACAAACTACAACTGACGTCACGGACGGTTTCTGAAGTTCTCTCTCTGCAGTCTGTGGTCTTACCTAACTTAATAGAGTCTTTCTGGGGTTTTAACCCTGTTATCCAGACTACACTTGTTTCTTGTTATTTCAAGATATTATGTGCAATAAAGGCAGTATAGCAGCATCGCTTATTTTAGAGAAACACACGGAGTAAAACTCACTGCACTCACACCCAGTTGGCTTGTTTTTGTACATAAGCAAGATAATATTTAGAAATGCTGGTCTTTATTTTGACAGGATATTCTTTGCAGTGTAATGTTCTTTTGGCAGAATTGAAAAAACAAGATAAAAAAAAGCATCCTGATAGATTTGGGTACACAATGTAATTCGATACGTTCTCACTGCAGACCTTCGGCTCATTTACTGTCGTTGGCTTATCACATTTTTCTTGCTTTGCTTTAGTGAACAGAAGTGAAACATCATTGCAAAGGAGAACTTGATCTCGTTCCCTCTGCACAGTCTTTTAAATGCTCATGAAACTTGCCTTGTGAATGACTTCTAACTCTACCGAAGCAATCAGTGTATTTTTAATGACTTGCTGATGCACTGCGGCTCATTTGCAGGCAATTTCCAATGCCTAATTTCTAATATTTTTAATGACCACCACAGCAAAGCTGAAGCCCTGCCTGCAACAGCTCCCAGATAAGTCCCTGGCAGTAAGTAGAATACTATTTTATGTAAACAAAAATGAAACATTTCATTTTAAAACCACATCTGCTGTGGAGTTTGAATTTAAAGCAAACAGAGAGTCCCTGTGAGGATGACTCTCCTGGAGCACCCACCGATTTCTAAAATTATTCATCCGCTCACAGTGAAGCAGCTGAATGTCAACTCTCTCCTTTACAATTACAATTAAAGAGGGAAAGCAATATCAAAGCGAATTAATGAATCTAATGAGAAACCGTGGAGAAAGAGCAGATAAGGTTCTCTCATTGAAGCTCACTCCAAGAACCCTCTTTCCTGAAAAGCAGTTAAAAAAATAGAAAAGGGTAGAAATGTGCAATTTTTGAAAACCAGATTTATAAAGCTATTCATCTGTATGTTTAAGGTTTTAAATATCAGGGATCCTGATATTCTGTGTGCACGGACAAACCTGATTTCCACCAACCTTCAACTTAGACATGAGAATAAACACAATATGAAGAAAGTCTGTCTGCATGTGAAACTGGAACATTTATAAACAGAACAAAACTACGGCAGAATGGCTGAAGAAAAGAAAGAGACGCATGACAATAAATTCAGAGCAAAGGACCCTTAAGAGACATAAAAAAAATGGTTTTATCATGAAAGACAGGCAAAACTTGCATCAGCTTTCAGAAAGACATCATCAAGGACGACTGGCCACCCTGGAACACAGACTGAACCTTATTTCATTTCCTTTTAGATCGAGCTGAGGCAGAAACATAAAACTGGACTTATTTGACTGCTTTATCAAACAGGGAAAGCAGAATATTTCAAAGATACTTGGAAACTGTTTTTGAAGCCTGAAGCAACACATGAATTGATTAATCTGTTGCCAGAAAATCAGAATGAGCTTTAAATTCTCTTTCTCTTCTCCAAATCTCATTAATGAGGTCTCCACAACCGGAACTGGGATACTGGTGCTATTCCGGTCACATAAGGCACATTTTTTATTTTAAAACTATTTACGCTTCACCCTCTCAGGCTTGAACTGCTCTAAAAACGCTTGTATGCCATGAAAAACATTGTCACTGTTTATTCTTGACTTATAAATAGCATTTTGCGAGACGGAAAAGGTGTTTGCAGGGTGTTTTTGTGTACGTATCAATAATGCACTGAGTGCCATGAAGAACTGCATTATTAACACACATCACAGGTTTTGTTTTAACTTCATATCCTCAAAGAAAAGCAGACATCTGGATTTTAATCATTCTTCTGGACAGTTATTGTATGTTTATAGTTGCTATGGTCACCACGTGTCATGAGGTGCCTTCAACTACACACACATTCCCAGAGTTCCTCACTCTGACAGTCAGCATGGACCACCTTGGCGCCGTTCTCGCTTCTCCTTACTGTTCCCCAAACAGAAACTTTAGACAAAAGTCTGTTCAGCTTTACCTTATTAAATCTTTAACTCTCATGCTAGATTTCATTTGTTGGTCTTTGAACTCCATAACTGCAAAGGTCTGGAGGCACTGCAGAGTCCATCCACCATTCTTGGCACGGTCCAAATGAAATATTTAAAAACCGATGGGATACTCATTAAATTTAGAAAAGAGTCTTGTTGACCTTAAAACTGAATTTGAAGTAACTGTGGTGGCCGTGCACCTCTCATCTCGTTTTTCCTGTAAACATTTCACCTGCGTTACGTTCGTCTCCGTCGTGCCTGGTGAGGACCGGACAGGGGTTCAACTCTCTTTCTCCAGTAACTCACTGCTTTTATCAACGCATTGCATGCTTTCCTTTAAACATAAAAATAAAATAAAAAACATTACTTCATCATAACACCTCTCAACCACCTGCATGTTATCACCGTCTCTGTGAATATTTTGGCGTCATGACATTTTTATGAAGATTTTGCAGAATCAGAAAGCTTTTTATTCCACTAACAATTTCGTGTCCTTGCTGCTCTCGATTGGTCTTAAATCCTTCCTCTTCACCCCACTGGGTTTCATCCCTGAAATGCACATAAAGGAAAGGAGGAAAGAGCCACCAAGAAACACAGACATGTCCTCTGTGGATCCCGAACCTCCACATGTAACACAGGTTCAGATGAGCTTTTAGACTCGTCCTCAAGGTGTTCCCAGGCATTTATAATAATCAATCTCACTGCAAAATATTAAATGCAAGATTGTTTTGAAATTTTTATTTTTAACCATTTCCCGATTTATGTTCAGCAAAATTGCTTCTCTAAAACTATTGCTTATGTCTTTCCCTCTTGGCATTGTGTTAATCTGCAACTGATTTCTCCAAACCAATAAACTGCCACAAACACTTTCACCGAGGTCTGACACCAGCTCACTCTGTCAGGAGGGACTTGTTATTGCCGTGTGATTTTTTTTTTTTGTCCTTTTTAACTTTTTTTTTCAGTAAACCACTAACGGGACTGTGAAAAATGTTATATGTTGTTGTCTGAGTTTGTACTTGGCTAAGACCCACAACACTCATGTGATCTTTATTACATTTTCACACAAAAGAAGGAAAGTAAAAAAAGGATGAAAAGAGCGTGTACAGACTTTTACCGGACGATAAATATCACATAAAGACGTATCAATCACAACAGCACACCGACGACTGCAAAACAACTGTTTTGTTTAATCATTTCACATTAAAAACACACACTGTATGCTGCATCACGAAATGAGAAAACGTTGTGCCAACTGAAGCCAAAGTAGAGCGAGAGGAAACAGTCTGAGTCGTTGCCAGCTGCAGAAGCGAGACGCCTTGGTCTCACGTCCCCGCAGGCCGGAGAAGGACTGCGATCGTCAGAAGCCACAACGTGAGCGAAGTACACGGAGACAGCAGGCTGAGCCACAGATGGGAAATCATAATTCAAAGAGTCTCACAAAACATCTGAATTCATTCCTACCTGTAATGTACACTACCATGATGACAAGGACCATGCTCGGATGATTGTGGACAACTCAAAAACACGAAATCTTCTACATAGTCTCACAGAAGCTTTTGGTGTAAAGCCATATATTCTGTATATGTCTCTGAGGACTCTGAAGGTTCGGTCCAGAAGAGGATGTCGGGTCCTTGTAGCAGAGTGTGCCCTTCATTTTTAACTCAACATTCGACTAATCCAAAAAGCTACTGCTTGTTACGTCACATACTGACTGCTGCAGATTAAAAATGTGACTGATACGTTGTCACCTCTGGAGCAGATGTTTCCCCAAAGCTCTTTTAAATCAGATCAGCCTCAGGTATGTCTGCACGGTACCCGTTTTATGACTAAAAATAAAGTAAAACAAACACAAATATTTACAGCAGAACACAGCAGACCGGCTCCTCGTGGTGCTTTTGTACCCACTTAAGAATGATTTAAATGGTTCAAAACTGTCAAGCCTGGAGATTTCTTTGGGTGGAGGACAAAATAACAGAAATCGCCATAGCGATCCAAAACATCACCCAGGCAGTTTTAAATATATCGGTTTAACAAAACCCCAATTGTGTAAATGGCTTGTTGTTTGGCAGACGGATACATTCGGAGCTCATCTCACTCGGCTTCGTGCTCTGATGAGTTAACAGTGGGGGTACGCATCTCCTTAAAGATGTCAGTAAATAAGAGCTTTACACAGCGGCAGTCACATCGCAAACCTGCCCTCCACTTACATGATTAAAGGGGGTGGTGAAAAAATAAATAAAGCAAACGTGGGATGCAAAATATTCAGATTACTCTTTGTTGTCTTTAAACAAAGCAAAATATTGTCTTTTTTTTCTCTCGGTAATGCTCATGCAGCAGCAAACTCTTTCACCCTGGCGACAATAATCTGGGAAAACGGCTCATTAGAGAAGACTGGTCACACCTGAACAACGATTCTGATGACCATTTGTTCAATCTGTACATTCGAAGGTTGACATCTCACCTTGTAAAGGCCTGCCTTGCAGATAAAGAGACGAATGGCACACACATACAGTAAAGCAACTCTGCAGTCCAGCGTATGCATCGGCACAGACATCAAGAGAAACTGATGCATGCAGTTTGGAGACCAACTTTGTTCTGTTTATTTGGCAGTGAGCGACGTATGAATGTGTTTGTTACATAGACATACTGCACAGGGATGAGACCCAGTCTCCCCACCCGGTCTTTAATTTTCTGTGTGGAGACCCTACTGACGGTTTGGCACAGCAGAGGCCACCCCAGAGTCCACGGCAGGGTGACAGAGCGGGCCGATAAGTCCGGCTGACAGCTCCTTAATCCCCATTAGTGCCTCAAATAGAGGGGTGTGACAGAGCGGAGCACTGTCCTCAGACCAGGCCCTGCTCCTCGCCTCCTCCCCCGTTAACGTCTTTCAGGATGCCGTAACACAGGATGTGAAGCGCGACCTGGTGGAGGCAGCTGTTGGACGTGTTCGGCTCCGAGGTGAGGGAGGTGGGTGGAGGGAGGGCTTCAGCAGGCAATCTCCTCCAGGGTGCCCAGCGTCGTCTGAAGGGGAACTGTCACAGTGTGGCTGATGGATTCAGAGTGGTTAGCCACCGGGTCACAGGAACTCTGGGAAAAAAAAAAAACACAGGAACATGAAGAGCTTTAAAGCTATAAAATGTCAAAGCCAGAACGAACATGCAGTCAGTGCAAAGCAGCTCCCTGGCCTCCCCGTGAAGCAGGACACGATGTTTCTCTGTAAATGCTTCTTCACTTTTATACCGTAATTATGAAATACCAAATAAAAGCAAGAGAGAGACACTGAGGCTGAGAAAAAGCTTTTGAGAACACCGCTGCTAAAATTCCTGTAAGACTAATCAAAAACCGTTTGGCGCTGAGAAAAGCTCAGCTGACCGTGGAATAGTGGTGACCTGTTCCAGCGCGAAGAGGCAAATGAACAAGTGTGATAATGGGAGAATGATCAGATGAAAACCTTTCATGCATCCTTACAACAAAGTTCTAATTTTGCAGATGATAAACTCCATGATAAGAACATCTCTCCAGCTGTGAAGGATGCTTTGGCTCGGTTTCAGGGGAAACATTTCACAGGGAAAGTCAAGATTGTGGTCAGGTAACCGGATCAAAGTCAATGTTTCAGAGAGAAGGAGAAAAAAACAACCAGAACTTTAATCGTTGTATAAAAACAACTGATTTCATGGTTTTCAAGAAAAGTTAACAGAACTGCCACCATCAGGCACAAACTGCAGTCTTCTGGAAAAAAGACCTTTTAGCTTTTGTGCATTTATTGTGGACACAGGCGCTCCTCAGGGATGAGTCCTCAGCCCCCTCGTCTACACCCTGTTCACACACACCTCCCACTGGGTCAGCATCATCCTTAAGTTTGTGGATGGCGCCGCAGTGACATCACTGGTGGGGAAGAAGCAGCCCACAGTGGGAGAGCTCACCAGTCTGATGTTGTAGTGTGAGGACATGAACCTCACCCTCAACACAGACATGAATGAGAAGATAGCAGAAAAGAGGAAGGAGAGAAGACCTCATCGGCCACTACTCATCCAGGAGCTTGAAGTGACTGCGGTGAGCAACTTTAAACACCTGGGTGTCTACATCAGTCAAGACCTCACTTGGATGATGATCAAGAGAACTCAGTTCTTCCTGAGGAGGACGAGAAAGTTTCATGTGTCATCTAAGATCTTCAGCAACTTCTACAACAGCACTGGGAGAGCATCCTAATCGTACTGACGACTGCATGTTTGCAGCTCTGTTTTTATCTGCATATTTATAATTCTTATTAGTTTATATTTCTAATTTTTTCTTTACATGCCACCTTTTAAAAAATAATTTTAAGACTATGCTTTTTGGCACTAGAGAAAGAGTTTCATTCTTGAGGGAAACATGGTTCCTGCAGTGTCTATGACAATAAACTTTGAATCTTGAATTTTAACCAGAGACACAGAGAGGAGCAGCAGCTGGGAAACATACGGCGACACACAAATAAGCCAAGTTTCTGTTTTTCAAAAGACACCAGTGGATAAGATGAGCAACCAAGTTCAAAACTACAACAGAAATGTTATTTATTCTTAATGAATGTGATTGTTTGGATGGACAGATGATAAACTCTGCTTCTGAAACACCAAACTAGGATGAAATGAGGTTGTAGGAGGGACACATAAGCATGTCTGACATAACCAAGATGTTAGGCTGTAGAGGGTTAAATCTCCCTTGGTCAACTTCAGTCATATCTTAGATAATCTTCAGAGCCTCCATCATCGTCGACCTCCTCTCTACTCTGATTTCAGTAAGATTTGAGGTTCATGAGTGTATTTATTCAAGGGGCATCGGTTCAACCGGTTCACCTGTTGCTGCTGCTTTCACAGATGATTCAGCAGATCTTTAAGCCAAACAGGCTCTTTTTTTTTTTTGGTCAGACTGAATCCATCTGCTGTAAAGTAAAGAAGATGGATAATAAAACAGAAAAAAGGAAGCTCTCACCACATCCTCTCCATGACTCTCCTCCTCCTCTTCTCTGCTCAGTAAATCCAGCAGCCTCTCTTTTACCACCTGCAGATCAGAAAATAAGTTCGAAAGCCTTCAATTAGCTTGTAAAATAGGTTTTTCTCGATTTTTTTATTGTAGTTTCTGACTGTAAAGGGAAATGAGACTATAATGTAAAATGTAATTAGGGGACATTTTCTAAAATGAACAACCTCATTACAATAATTTCAGCTCAAAAGCTCTTAAAAATAGCTTCAAAACTGCTTAGGTTGGTGCCACGACAGTTCCTCGTCCCCATTACCCCATTATGGTCATTAAAATAAAGCAAATATAATAACTTTGACAGGTTGCTCTTCATCTGCATTTCTGAAACCCCAAGGGAGGTAAAGACTGCCATGTGCTTATCAGAAGCATGCGGAGCTGAAAGCAGCACATGGAGGCGAATGTTAGAGGCAGTTCTTCTTCCCAGTCAGCTCTGAGGATTCTGCAGCTTTAACCAAAGAAAATGTGAAATTGTCTCAATCTATAAATGTCTCAATCTATTATAATTTGGAAATTATTACAAGTTTTAATGCAAACTGAGAACGTGAAACAAAGTAGATGGATGAAATGACACCTGATCAGGGATAAAGTGTGTAAAACATGTCAAAGCTAACCTCGTAAGCATAGTCAAACAGTTCCAAGATGGTGAGGATGCTGGCTCCGATGAACAAGCCCATCTGACCTCCAATATCACCTGAAAGATCCAGAGAGTCAGCAAAGAGAAGAGAAAGGACACAAAGAAAATATTCTTGTGGAAAAAGTTAGCTAGTTTCTCGTCTACTTTAAACACACGGACCCAGATGAGAAGCTCAGACAGAGAGATATTTATTCAGACTGAAACATTACTATGTTGAACTCGTTTCTTTAGGCGAAGACAACCCAGAGATCCTGCTGCAGAGATGGATCCAGAGCTTGAAGTTTGAAAAGTAAAAACCAAACAAAACTAAACAAAACAAAACACTGCACTGCAGGTTGTAGTCTGAAAGTCGATAATGGAGAGTCTCAAAACAAAAGTTCAAATTTGTGTTTGCCAAAAGAACTTCTATCAGCAGTTTTCACAGAAAAAAAGACAAACCATTTGCTAAAACTCAGCTCAACTCTCTTTCTTGCCCTTGGATGGTTACTGTTTACTTATGAATCGCATCTCTAATCAAAGTAGACCTTAAAAAAAAAAAAAAAATTATTTGAAAAAAAAATCACACATATATATACATATGTACACACACACACACACACACACATACATACATACATACATATATATATATATATATATATATGTGTGTGTGTGTGTGTGTGTGTGTGTGTGTATAAACAAAGTACAGTATAACAAAGAATGAAAGGGCAGAACCCACAAAAATCATACCACATGTCTTCAGCATATTTTTTTTAAACATTTTGTAAAGACATTGTGAACAAGTTTTAAAGCATTCAGTCAGGTGTCTTTACATGATTCTCTCTTTAGAGAAATCAAGGATATTCAAACAAAACCTACCCAGCAATCCTGCCACTTCATAAGCTTTCTTCTGCTCAATAGTCTCGTAGTTCAACGCTTCGAAGAAAACATCCAGCACCAAGATGTTGTCTCTGCAGGGAGGACACATTTTACTCATAAAATACCAACAAAAAAAAAAAAAAAAAAAGAAGAAAAAAAATCTCACTTTAGGTCATACGTTTCTAAGAAGCAGAATCAGCATCAGTCACCCAGAGGGCATGTCTGTCTCTCAGCTCGTACGAAAAAGACAAAGCATCTGGATAAATCTACTCACTAAACAAACAGCTGGTTGCATTTTGGTTCTGAATGAATCCTTTGTAAGCTCTGATTAAATATTGAATTCATGAAATGATTGCAGACTGTTGACTTGTTCTTATTAACATGAATAAAGGACAGCTGCTGGTATTAAAGGTAGGCTAAGTGATTTCTGGATGATGTCACAAAACAAAACATCAACAGAACACAAGAGCACCAGATATCTACACTTACACATTGTTGTATCCCTCCTTCTCCCACTTCATGCACTCAAGAACAAGCCCCACCCTCTTTTGGTGACCAATGTTTGTTATTGTACGGTTCATGCAGAATCACTTACCCTACCTTTAAATACTGCAGAAGCTGCACAGTTTTAGATGCTTCTAAGATGAGACAAAGCTTACTTAGAAGCTGCTGGTGTACACTAAGTCTGGGTTTGACTAAAAATATTAAGGAAAATACATTTGAAGAGAAAAAAAGTCCTCCAAGATTGTATTAATGAAGACTATATCCCGAGGAGATCAGTTTATTAATTAGATACTTTAGTTAAAGTTCATATTATTTGCTGCAACGTTACAGGCAGTACCCTCATTTTCTAATTTAGATGATTTCAGAGAAACCTGTTACTGTGGCAACGACATAATGATGAAGAAGATGAAGAAGAGCTGTCTACTCACGAGATGTACTTCTCAGACTTGTTGAACTTCTTCTGCAGGTAGCGCGCTGATGTCTTGCTGGGGATCTTGACCATGGATAACTCTTTGTTGTAGCGGGTCGTGTTGCACGGCGTCCTGCACATGCAGTTGTTGCTCTCCAAAGCAGACAGTTTAGCTTTATATAGATGTGTGGATGGAGAGGCGGAGGAGCAGAAGTTTGGGTGGGGAAATAAAACGAGATGTAGGAGGATGGGATGAGGACGATGGGCACAGGGGGAAAAAGATGTAGATAAAAAATGAATTTTTACATCCATAGCCTCACAGAAACTTATAAAAATAGAGCTGAAAGGCAGTAAATGAAGTAAATATACTAATTTCCGCTTCTTCTCCAAGTTTCAGTATTACATTATTGATTAGGACATGGAGTCCTGATGTGGTCATGAATATTCTGCTGACAATGTGAAAATTTCATTAAAGCCTTCACCTCTGAGGAAACTCATCCGAGACTGTGGAAACACAATCCTTTTATTTAAATAAAAGACTTCTGTCTTGGTGTGATAATAAAATACAATAAAAAGTCCCAGGAAGAGAGTCATCTGGAAATCAGCACTTCATGGATTAATCCAATACTTGAAAACGTCTGTTAGTTGACACCGGAGCGTAAAGAACGCCATTACCAGTAAAAGATATAATAAAGAAAAGAGCTTTGGTAGAGCTGATATTGATATAGCTGTATTGTAAAATTTTGCACTAATGCCAAAAATTTAATAACAGAGTAGAATATATGTTGAGGTGACACAGTCACTTTTATCATTTTTTTGATTTTACAGAGACTGTAACTTGGCTGAGTGATGGTACGTCTTTATCTTATGTAGGTATTTTCTAGGTTTTTAATGTTCTGGGTTTGCACCATTTTACATAAGATGAAACTTAATTTTTAAACCCTGACAGGAACCACTAACAGGGCCGACTGTCATCTTTACACTGTAGACGCGCAAGAACCTTTGACTGAAAAAATACCACAACTGACCACCAGGTGGGAGTAATGCAAATTTGCTGTTCAAAAACAAACAGCAGCATACAAGGAGATAAAATCAAGAGAAGAAGAAACAAAGCCACTGTTTGCAGAGCTGTTCCTGGTAATGGAGTTCTACCTGGAACTCCCACTAGTGGAAACATGCCTATAGTGTCGTTTTCCAGTGCCCTGACCTCCACAGAGGACGGATGTTGTTCAAACCTCTCTCTGAATACCTTCTCAATTATTTATTATAGGACCATAAAAAAAAGTTTCAAACGATAAAACAAAGGATGCACCTTGAAAATATCACCCACTCCAGTTTTAAGTGTCTAACAAAAGTAAATGCTTGAAACTTCTGTGGGTCGTGCTTCTACAATCTGGCATTTGTTTTCATCTGGCACACATTTTTGTGTGCCACCTGGAAACAAAGGCCACATTAAAACACGGGCAAAGAGGATGGCAAACGTGACAGTCCACATGCCCACACTTCCACAGCCTCCCGGGTCATGTGGATGTTTATTCCACAGTGGCTCTAATGATAGCGTGAGTCACTGTCAACGTCACGGAGGGGAGAATGTAAAGCAGCGAACACAAACAAGGCCTCCAGCAGCATCAGTGAAACAGCCTTTGCCCTGACAGCTACAACACCCCGCTGCAGCTGGCTTTATTCAAGGCTCTGCTATTCCACCTCAACACACCGGATAATTCTGGGTGAAGCGTGTGGCCTCCAACATCACACCAGCTCCCTGACAGCAGTGAAGGTAATGTTAAACGATGCAAGCCTTTGGAATGCAGCTCTGTTCGTGCCGCTCCCAAATAATTTCAGTTCCACATTTCTGATGTTTAAACAGATGTCATTACTAGAAACATCTCTTTTTCAACATAAAAGTCTTTGAACTTGCAGCGTCCCGATACATTCACCCCCAACTCTCAGAGTGGAGAAGAAAGAAACAAGTGAGTGCTATCGGGATCGTTTCTCTTTGAGGCAGCTCTGTGACAGACCTGCAGATCACAGAGCACAATGCAAATATCCCCTACAGTGCTATAATAGCCGGCAGGGCCCCACAGTCACGTAATTGTACGGAAATTCAATATGGCTTCTCTGTGGGCTCTTACTTTTTATTCAAATGAGACGTTATTGGATTCATGAGAACAAGGTCTCCCACAATGAAATGGTTGATTTCTTTGTCTAAGTCTCTTAGCCTCAGTTTTACTGCAACTCACTTAAGCATAAAGGGAGTGAATTACTGCGATATGCTCATTAGAAAAAGAAAGAAAACTCTTTTGCTTTTAAGACTTTATGTATTAGTAAAGCATCTGTCTATGTTACAGATGTAATTACAGCTGTAACATTTTAACTGGATTCCATCTAATATGGGTTAATCTTTACAGTTACTCATAAGAAAGGCTGAAATAAGCACCTTGACATTTGCATATTACCAATACAACAGCTCCTTTGGCAGTTTTGGGAGAACTGAATGCCTGTGCAGCAGCTACTGCAAAAGTTGCTAAATAATTGCATTTCTGCCTGGAGGCAGAAAATTGAGTTGTCCTTTCCTCTCAAAAGCAAATGCCTAGAGAAGCAGGATGTTGTCGGATAACACAGGCACTTCCCACTTTAGCCTGTTTTTACAAAAGAAAGAGATAAATGAATAAGATCTCTTACCCAGACCTAAATGGTACAGCCACAGAGACAGAAAACCTCAATCAAACTTGGGCGTGTGAAACCTTCTCTGGTGGATAGAGCAAATTGGAACCAGGGTTTTGAACTAGAATTAATTTGAACCCTATAATCCAGCTGAGCGAGTGTGTGTGTGCTGGGATTGTGAAAGCTTCACAGTTCCATAAATGAAACCAATTGCAGAAAAAGAGCTGTTAGGAAAATGCACCAAAGCCTTCTACACTCCTGTATCAGATGGCACATATTGTGGTTTTGAGCGTGTGTTAATGACATATTGCTTTATGATGAAAACCCTTATGGTGTGGGAGTTTGCAGTCTTGATGCCAATTGCCTGATGTTTTTGTTGCCCTTGGCTACATCTTTTTTGCATCTTTCTAACACTCCAGAAATAATTTATTACTGGGCGGGAGAGGTGAGAGCTGTGCAGAAAGAAAAGTGTGGGAGGAGAAAGTTCTGCTCACGTTGTGACTTTCAGAGGAGTTTTGGAAAAGTTTCACACCACTAGGCATGCTTCTGACCCCAGTTATCATCTGGGTATTTTTACAATTTAAAGGAATCTTATTGAACAATTATGAGATTCTATTGTGTGAACTGCATATTTTCAATTTGTCATATAAGATAATTAATATACAAAACTATTGAATTATTTTTCAGCCAATTGGCAGTCAGTTGGTTTGATGGTGCTTTTTCTGTTCCGCCTTGATTTGTCTAAGCTGGTTTGGATGCTGTACATTAGAAATAATTCCTGTTATGATGAGTAACCATGACAACGGGGGAGTTCTCTATATACAGGAGCTGCTGACAGGTAAGTACAACACATCTGGGAACTTTGCCTTTGTGAAGCGTCCCCGCCCCTTTTTTGGGTAAAAATAACCAATCAGATTTAACTGGCTGTCCATGAAATTTTTGAGATGTTTGCTAATATAAATGCATGAAATAATACTACAGCGTGACTATTTAAGAAAAGAAAGAATCACATTTGATTATCACCAAAGACTGCCGCTGATACTACATGTGACATCAGCTTTCTTCTTCTACTCGTGGCGGTTGATTCATACGTGCAAGGCTTTGTACACACTTTCATTTAGTGCATGTTTATGCCATAGAGGTCTTAAGAAAGAACACAAACTGCCTGTAAATTTCCATTTTCTACGAATCATTTTATGAAACAAACACCATGCAGTTTCATCACTGAGAGAAAGTATTTGTGTTATTTTTTTTCCTTGTTCAATTTTTATGCCATTTTTGGCTGCAACAGCTGTCACATCAGTTTAGCCTGTGAAGGTTTAGTGATTAGGTCCTGGGATGGATTTTGAAAGTGAGCCATAGTCATATTTTTTCAGCCATAAAAGTCTCTTTACTGCTTGCATGCAGTTAAATTCGGGTCCTTTGCTGGGAAGTCCATCTCTTAATTATGACACATCAATAAATTTTCACAAGAAGTGAGCCCATCCAAGAGAGCGCAGGGAGCATTTAGAGCGCAGGACTGATGTATTATAAATGATCAGGCAGTGTTGTCCAGGGTGGAGTTACAGAGCGGAGTTTCATGGTAAAGAAAATTCACTAGATACATAATGACAGCTATATGCTAAGCTGTCATGAGACAATTTAACTCTTACATTTTTCTGTTTAATCTGTTTGTGCTTTATGAGCCTATCCAACACTGATTCTTGATCAGTCTCTAAGTCTTTTTGCTTTTGATTTTCTCTTCCGTTATTACTTTCTTGTATCTTTTAGTCGCTACTACCATGATGTGAAGCTATGAGCTGGTCTCATTGCTGCTGAAGTGTGAAAGTCTCATAAAGTAATAAGCTGCCACTTCAGCTGGTTTTTGCTGATAGTGGAGAGGCTACAAGAGCTACATGACACTTCTTAAAAACAATCAAAAATTCCTGAAACTTGTATTTTAAAGAAAAAAAAATCCTTTGTGACACGTGAAACTGGCCCACCTCTGTTGCAGTGATGGGTTCTTCACTTCACAAGCGGCCGCTCCCTGAACTTGATGATTAAATACAGGAATCATGATAAAATACCTCCTTGTGATCCCACGGGCCTGGAAAATCACAACCCTGACTTTTAACTACTTCCCAGGGAAATTAGAAAGTCATAAAATCCAAAACAATCAGTTTTATCAGTGGATAAGTGAATCTCAAGTTTGATAAAAAATTTGAGCTGTTTCACAAAAATAGTCAAAAAAAGACTTGTCTTTTATTGACTTTTCAAGCTCACCAGCTGCTTGAATCTTTTCAAGTAGCTGGTGAGCTGCTTGATGATTTAATAAATGATGTAAAGTTTGTGTGAAACCTAAAAAAACTCAAGGAACAAGAGAGGGTTGCAGAAGCTCTTTCAGAAGGCTGCCAAAATTTACCTCAATGCAAGACGTGATATAGCGTCCTGAAATCCCATCTTTCTGACTTTCCATGCATTAAATTAACCTCCAACACTGCGGTCCTCATTTGCTATGAAGCAGGCTTGATAAGCTCTTCACACACACGCAGAAATAATAAAATGGTTCCTCCTAACGAATCAAAAAGTTCAGCAATAAAACATGAGACACACTTTCCAGCATGCAAAGTGTTCGAAACAGAATTCCTCCATCTTAGTTAGTCGTTGTTTGACTGCAGAGCCGACATTCCTGGGCAGATGTTTTCTGCAGTGCTTTGGCATTCATAAATATAGAAGATACATACTTCTAACTGTCCTTGTCTTAAGAGTCAGTGTTTCCCAAACATAAAGCAGGTTTAGCAGTTTTGTGTCAACAGAAAAGAAAAAGAAAATCCTAATTCACAGCTGAGGCAAAGATGGTGCATAAACTAGAGGCGGTAATGGTGCACCATCTTGACCCGTGTTTGTGAGTGTGCGCGTATTGGAGGACTTACCGAGGGCAGGTTCAGCGCAGTCTTTGTACTGCTCAGGTGTGCAGTAGGAGGCATCACCTGGGAACAGTTTAAATAATACATGTTAGAGGAGGCGTCGACTTACCAGCAGTGGAGAAACTTGAACGTCTCGGAAGATTCAACAAACACAGTGAAAAAATATGGATAAATGAAACGTTCTGTCAGGAACAGCAACTTTATTTTTTCGCTGCTTTACAAATATTGTAATCCCACAGGATTTTATGTAATGCCAACACTTATTCCAGGATTTATTTATTTCATCAATACTGGCTTCTTGTTGCTGTTTAATCCCACAGTAAAACTGCTGATGAACACACCACCCACTCCACACAGAAGATCACTGGTGCTTACCAGGCATGTGCACCATCCTGCAGTTGCAGTTCTCCACGATGTAGCGCGTTTCACAATCAATCCTGCAAGCAGTCACGCTGTAGACTTGGAAAAAGCCCGACTCCAGGGCTTTGGACTCGCACTCTCCCCACGGGGGAGGCAGGTAGGTCAGCTGCACATGAGAAGAAAGAGGAGGGTTAATCAAGGCCGTCCTTGTTTTCATATTAGTAATAAAGTACAAAACATTTCTTATGTTTTATGCTTGTATTTTTCTGCTTTGTTTCCCAGGATTTTATACTCAAGAACTTGCCTGACACATCACCAGAAATTATTATTTGTCCCTACAAACATTCATGGCTCCATCTGACTGTCCTCCATGGTCCTCTCACTTTCCCACTTCCACTCTCTTATTCACAGTTCCTCACTTTTCTACTCAGTTGTTCCCAAGCATCACACTCTGGGCTACAATTTCATTTGGTTCAGGACAGCAATTATGCAGTCACTTACATTACTTTCTCTGTAGTGGTTGTGTTCATGTGCTACCATGTTAACAGCCCTGAAAAAAGGAGAACCCTTAATTCACAAGCTGACACAGTTCCCTGAGGTCCTAATCAAATGTCTTCGGCTTGCGCTGGTTAAAATACCAGACTGATGCCGCCCAAAACTTCCTTTTCAACCATATTTTTGCAGCTCAGTTCACAGTAGTTGGTTACAAGTTGAGATAACTTCTCATGAGGTACAGTGATGGATCATGATGGGAAGCTGTATGTTGCTGAGGCTCCTTAATGCTACTCTGATCTGTGTCTGTGATGTCATCCTGTAAATCTGAACAGCTCATTGAATAACGGTTTCAGACAAAAACAAACAAAGAGACAGTTTTATGTTCGAGATTTGGGGTTGCCAGTTACTTCAAACACTCAAATACTCTCATGCTCAAATATGTACTCTTTCTTGTTTTCAATAAAAAAATAGAATAATGAAAGCATTTATGTACTTTGTCAATGACAATCAGTGGATAACCCGAGTAATTCTCTAAAGCAGATCTCTCTTAGTTGAAAGCCAGCCATTGGAAGGAAGCAGGAATACAAGTCAACAGACAGCCAGACTCCGTCAGAAAAATCCCATAACACACAGCGAGAGAAGCAAGTCCAAATGTTCTCCTCCTGCTCCCGAGGCTCTTCAGACTGGGACAACAGAGGAGAAACGAGGGACACCAGGCTGAGCAGCGTGGAGGCCCATCTGCTCCGCGACACATGCGGGGAGCTTCAGCTGTGCTCCGTATCCATCACCCACCGCCCTGCCTTCCCTGTTCACTTCACTGTCATCGCAGGACAGCCCACGTGATGCTGCCTCCTCCGCCAAGAGAGACTTTTTTTTTAGGTGGGTGGGAGACAAATGCAACTTCATGCCAGGCTGAACTTGGCTTCAGTCTGTTTGTTGGGGCTGACAGAAGTTGAAACTGTGTCTGGTTATATTGTCTCGGCTTTGAGAATGGAGGCTTGCAGATATAATTACCAATATTACCAGAAGGACAATAAATTAAACTCCTAGCACACCAGCTATTTAGGTGTCCAGAAGCCCCTAGCCATCTGAAAGCAGGTAGGATTTTCCTGTAATAATTAAACAAGGACACTTTAAGGCAGGAAGAACAATCATGAGCCATATAGGCTACAGATATCCAGAAGCCATTAATTTTATTACAGAATTTAGAAAAGTTTTCCTCGGCAATCTTTAACCTTTACAATCATCACCTTCACACCTCAGCTAATCATTACTTCTAGCCTAATTAGAGTCAGCTGCAACTGATTTGAGATCTGATTATCTGTAATAAGATAATCCAAGGTGCTTAATATCCTTTCTTGCCATGATGAGACCTGCTGACCTGATTATGGTCTATCTAATAAGAGCTCGTGCCCTCTCAGGCTGTTATTAATCAACGCTCCCTTCCCCCCTTATAAAGCATGACTTTAATTGGACTGTACAACTTGGTCAACTGGGGACGTTCGAGATTTAAAAAGAACAAAGTGAGTTACAAGATGGTCTTTCTATTAGCACGAGTAGCTTGAGCTGAAATGCACATTTTTAGACGTCTGGTTTCTCGACAACATATTTGAACAAACCAACGCTCGGGTGTTATTGTTCTCTTAAATAGCTCACAGCCCAACTGCATCAATCAAAAGTGTTGATGGAGTAATGAAGACTTTCTTCTTATCCTTCTGAAAAATGACTGTCTAAACCAAGGGAGCGGCATCCACTTTTAGTTTCTGTTAAAAACCCCCAGATGAGCAATTTCTGTGCCCTGAGAGTTTCAATTTAGAATAACTGTGTGAGGACTCATTTTTCCTTTGTTGTAAAGCTGTGCATTTTGTGCCTCAGGCTCACTTGATTAAAGCTGCTTTCATCTTGAGCTAATATTATTAAATGAAATTAGTTAATTTAAACTCTTTGTTAACATCATTTTCCCAGACAGACTGCTATCCGTTATAAAGATCCAGTAAGACGCTCCACAAGGTCTCATTTCTCATCTTTGGTCCACATTTTTCCCGCCGTCATTCTCATGGTGACTTGTTTGTAGGGAATAAAGCTTGAAGACAGAGGTGGAAACCAGACGATGGAAGGACGATGCTCCCCTGATATCTAACACAAAGTCCAGCTCTGCATTAATTATGGGGAGCTAAATTTACAGTTTCCCACTGCGCAGGCTTGAGCAGAAGAAGGAGATATATTATTTCCTGATCTGCAGAGCCATGACTTTACAATTTTAACTATAGCAGTAAAGATAGACTAGCTTGAGAGAGACATTTACTTCTTATACAGATTTGAGTTTTGTGTTAAAATGTGAAACAAGAAATGTTTGTTTTTTTAAATGCAAACATTTAAAAACCCTGTTTTTAAATGGGACATGTCAACTACTTGTTGACATGTCCCTCCATCCATTTTCTAGACCCGTTGAATCCATTTCTGGGTCACGGGGGTCTGCTGGAGCCTATCCCACCCCATTACAGGCAAGAGGCAGGGGGACACCCTAAACAGGTGTGTTGACATGTCTTTTTGTCCTTTTCAGGAAAAATCTACTTGGATTGATCCGGTTCCTTCAAAACCAGAGCAAATCAGTTTTACAATATGTGAGAAAAGGGGAATTCTGTAGATGGCTTCTAAAGATGATAATACTTCTGACATAATCCTTGTTTTTCGTGTAGCAATAGGACTTCTGATCACATGAGGGACATGAATCTACTGTGTCAGACAGAAGAGACTAATGAGTGGGGACGAGCCAGCACTTCTGGTAATACCCCTTCATCCCACTAGGGGTGCACTCCATTGTGATTTCAACCAGGGTTGACTTACTGACTTTCTTGATGGGATATTACTACATAAAGTGACCTTAGTGTAAATTAAGTGATTACTTTACATATAATTTTGTCTCTAAATGTACATCAAAGATTTACTTCCGAACAGAATAAATAATCAAAAAAGATTCACATTAGTGCACTTGATGTATTTACATTTCTGCACTCTGAACCTATAAACCAAACTGAATTTATTCGATTTAGTGAAGCTGAGGTGTACGTTATCTCCTGCCGCTGTATTTATGCTGCATACTTATGTGTGTGTGTGTGTGATTTTTTGCAAGACAGCCAAGTCTGTTAAAAAAGTCAAAGAAAAGAAAAAGAAATATCTGTACTTTTTTCAGCTCACAAACACACCAAGTAAGTAAAATGTTCCCAATACTGTCAAATTCAATAAAACAGCCTTCAAAAGAAAGGAGTGAAGTGCTTTTAAAAGAGTTTCATAACAGTGTCATTAGGAGAGAGTAACACAGAAAGCAGAACTGTTATCAGAGAGACGAAGAGCCCGGGAGAGTCTTAGGTGAGCTTGTTGTTTTTTTCATGGTGAATAATCCAGTCGTTTCATATTTCTATTGTAAAAGCTTAAAATACAAGAGATTCATTCTTGCTTTTATGCCGAGTATGAAAACATCTTACTTCTGTTCTAAGAGACTCATTGTTCAGACAGCGAGAAGTAGAGGGATTAAAATAAAGGTTAAATCTTGAGACTTTAGACGAAACCCAAGAGACAGAGTCACGCTGAAGACTGATCACCCTGCTGTCAGCGACAGCGTCCCCAGGAGAAATCTCGCCATCTCTTGACCCCGGCAACACTGAATGAACAAGGCATTTCTAAAAGGTTGAGCTGAAGACAGAAAGAGAAGCAGGAAGAAAGGAAAAATAAGACATAAACACTAAAAGTGAGTGCTGCTGTGTCCTGACGGGACTCATAAAAGACATGACTGGCACAAGAGCCAGGAGGAAGACAACAGGAGAAAAACAAGCACGTGAGGCAGAAGAATGGTGGCAGGAAAACGACCGTCTACATCAAACGCCAGGAGCTGTTTGTCCATGAGTCCTGCAGCCTTTAATGCTGGCCCCACGTGACGGAACAAGGCTTCAGTATGATTGAGTGGGGCTGTGATTCTGTCCAGGACCTCCCTGCCAGGGAGGTCAAAGCCACTGAGAGAAAGGGAAGTCCATCATTCGTCCATCAACAATCACCACAAGACCACAGGGGTCAGCTGAGGTGATGGAGATGGCGCTGGGGTGCACAAGCAGCCAATAAACCCATCTACGAGCACGCACACGTCCATGCACAGTTAAGGTTAAATATTTATCAACTTATCTTTGAGGGAAAAGCTGAATGTGTGTATTAGAGATGAAAACAAGGAAGACAGATGATTAACTGTGTAGCAGTGAAAGCTGGGGACACCTACCCTCTGCTCCTGGGTGGCCACAAAAGTCTGGAAGCCGGGAGCCACGCCGAAGCCGAGCTCGTGAACGAACGGAGGCTCCACCTGGCTGTGGATCTGCACCCGCACACCTGCCTCAAAGGCCGTGTCCTCTGCAAGGAAGACAGAAAAACACGAAAGCATGCAAATCAGAAGAAAACAAATGACATCTGGGCATGAATATGATGATTAACACTGGAACTGTAGATGTAATATTACTAAAAATTACAATGATATTAGAGAAAATCCTTCCACTTACATTCTGCACTGGTGTTTCAGTTTTAACCCCACCCCACACTAGGTGGAATCAGTGATGGTAATATCACACCATAACACCACCAAGAGCGACAGTGAGCAAGAAGATCTGGACATCATAACAGTTATAATGTTTTTGGTGTAATTCTTTATTAATACAAGAAACATCTGTGAGAACTTCCCGTTTCTAGGTGAAAAAACTCTCAAATGGACGAGGGAAGAGCCTTTAGGAAGCTGCCCTTGCTTCCTCTTTTATCTGGGAAAGCTCTGAAGACGCTTTTAAACTTGTCTTCATGATTTCTGACAAAAAATAAAAATACTAAAACCAATTAATTTAATATTTTTACAATATCTGGTAAAAACTGAATATTATTGATACTGTGACTGTTCAGCGTCGCCATTTTTCCATCATTCACCCAGATCACATTACGCACTGCTCAAAATAGAGAATTGAGAACTTTGAAATAATTTAAATATTTCACATTTTTGACAACAACGAGCATTGATAAGATCAATAAATCTTATTCCAGGTTTCGTTTAAGGGAGAAAGAAGTAGAAAGAAGCGATTTATGCTTGTCAGGTGACGTTCGAGGGTCAAGAGGTGATTTATGCATTTGAAACTACCAGCCAGGAATGAATTCTGAGGCTTTCAGTTTAAAGCTTCTGGCTTTTAAGATCTCCAGTGCCTTAACACACACTTTTAAAGGCATCCAATTTGTCGTGACATCAAACATAGCTGACTCCAGACATCCTCCATCCTAAAGTCCTTAGGCTCCATTTCAGAACACTCGTATATAAACAAACACAAACACACACAGGTGAAGGCCAAAGGAGCCATAATATTTATGGACAAAGAGTGCAGTGTTGGTTCAAATCTATGAAGCCTTGGTGTTGAGTGGAGAGTTCACTGGTTTCCAGTCAAGGTTTCCCCCACCAGCTGATCCATTTGACACCTCGATGACCAAAAGTTTGGACCTGTCTCTCAAATCTACAGGCTGCACACACAAATGCACTGCTGCACCTTCCCTCCGTGATACGCTCATCGATCACAGGTCCCCGGTGAGCGATGGGGCGACAGCTGGGATGCGCTCACGTCGAGGAATCGATGGATGGATCAGACAGCCTTTCTTTCGACTGTGCGGTTCTGGGAGACATTCTCATAAGATGTGGGGACATGAATTTGTCTACACAGACATGGGGATGTGTGTTTCAGCTTTAATTTTATTCACCTGCTTCATTTGTTTGAAGAACTGAGGGAAACCTGGCCAACCAGTGTCTTTCCTATCAAATGTACAAATATTTACAAATAGTCCCTTAAAATTGAGTTACTTTGCTTAAAATTGCTGTAATACCTAAATGATAAAAACCATAGTTTTGTTGAACCATCTAAATTTAAGCTAAAACTCAAAACTTTGATCATTTCTTGATTATTTTATTTTAAATCCATTGTGGTGGCCCATAGATTCAAAACCACAAAAGCTTGTTATCGTCCAAAGACGCAACTGTAAAGCATGAAAACATGGTGATCTATGCGTGTCTGTATGTCTTTATTTGTAAAGGTGAATGAAAACAAACAATGACAGAGCATGAAGTGGTTTAAAAAGTGGAACAAAAGCAAGATTTTGACTAGATTCAAGGATGAAGAAAGTCATCAACCTCCTATGGAGGTACATATGTATCCATAAAGGTGAAAATATGTTTGTGTATATCTATGTGTGTATATATTTGCATATGTGTATATGAACATATAAGTTTAGACCTAATTTTTATAGAAACTGTGCATCAAGATAAAACTCCAGATGATTATCAATTAGTGGAGAAAGGATAGAGTTAAACAAGCTTTGAACAGCTTGTAAATGTTAATAATGCTATTTATTCAAAATAAAGCATTCATTCATTGAAGCAAGCCCAGACTTGACGCCTCTGAGAAACGTGCACATGTGAGTGCTGAGTCCTAAAAAGTCGCAGTTTTCTGCAGCATCTATTCTGTCACTAACCATATCGTGTCTCGTGTGTGGCTGCAAGCTTTGCATATTTTAGATCTCATCGGAATCGAACTTGATTCATTTACGCACAACGGCATGACAACATCTGTGCACGAAGCGCACGCCATCTGGACAGCAGTGCACTTTACTGGTGCAGTGTACGCACATTAGCGAGACGTGCTGCTGATGTCGTTTTAGTCAGTCGTCATTTCAACATTTCACAGTCAAAGTAATTATAAAACCACCTGAAATCAGTAGTGATTCAACTTCTGCGGTTTGATCAGAGTTCGGCAGAGTTTGAATCTGACACACTGGTTTCTGCTCACAGAGGAAACGGCACATACTTTAAACCTTTGTTTAAATCTTTGTTTATGCTTGTGTGTGTGTGCATGACAAATCAAATTCCAGTGCAGAGTTAAACTTACACTTTCACAAATGTGAAGTGAAAACTGGAAGAATAAATCAAGTAATTGTTGTAATTCACATCCAGTTCCCATCCTTAACAACCAATACATGATGATAAAAATGTCAGAGAAGATAAATATGTATTTTGTTGTAAAGAAATGGAAATTAGACTTTACTTTCACAACGAGACGTCAGTGCTCAGGGCAAAACTATGAGACACACCAGATCTAGATCTCTCCCAAGCAGACAAGAAGTTATTTGGATTTCCTCACAGATCTCTGTGTAAGAAGAATTCTCAGATCAGTTAAAGATCACCAAGCTCGTTTTCAACAATCATTGGTCTGATCACGGGTAAAGATGTTCCTTAGACTCGACCTTCACTGACATCAACAACTTGACTTGAAGTCACTCAGCAGAGTAAAAGGACTTACTAATGACAGTGCTAGCAACGTCAATGATTACGACCTGATTTGATTTCTTCTGCATGAAATGAACTTGATATCAACTCCATTGTTCATTTAAGGCGACTCCTGCTGTGAGAGAACATGAAAGGAAAAGATGAGGTAGATGAAACGTTTTGATTCTGGGAGTGGTACAGAGGTCTCAAACGTATGTCTCAAATATGATACAACAGACATTGAGGGATTAATTTCACAGCAAATTTATTCAAAAACACTTTGTTGTTGCTGAGATTACACTCATTTTAATTTGGGTATATTTTCAAGGAAGAATCTCAAAAACAGCACCGATTAGGAAGGGGTTAACTGTTTGATTCTGATTAGCAGTAGTTAGCCCAGTAAACTGTTCAACAGTGTTAAACCTCATGGTTGTTATTGTGAACATATTAACTTCACCAGTAGCAAACAAACTAAAAATTTAAATGAATGAACAAAAAAGCAGACGTCTCCATGGCAACCATGGTAGCAAACTCTGGCTTCCACATGCCTGTGTAGGGTTTTTGGAGATGCTGGCGAAGAGCACGTTGTCGGTCTCCCTTCACATGCTGCTACCAGCTTTATCCATTTATGAATCACTTTTTCCACTGAGAGCGGACACGTGTTTCGGAAAATTCGCCTCAGTGTGAGAATGTTGGCAGCCCCATGGTGTTTTTGTTCCAACTAAAAATACTCATCTCCTTCCAGTAAATGTCAAATTGTTTACAAAAACAAGGTTTGCCTGGTAGCCGTGTGAATGGGTGAATGTTAAACCAAACCTCCTCACTTTCAGAGATGTCTACTCTGCAGGTGTGTAGAAGAGAAGAATTAAAATCACAGCATTTGTTTCTGTATGGTTTTCTTTAACAATCATTTTACTGATTTTATAAATAATTGCTGTATTTGAACGTAAATAACGGTTTTGATCTCACACAGTTTGTGCTCCGCGGAAGCTAAGACATTCAATTATGAGTAACTAATCACAATATTTATAGACCCAAACCGACCTGCTGGCATGGTTTCATCTTTAAAGCTGCTTCAGCACCATCTGTGCTATAAAGTGCATGCACATACAGATTAAGTCCCCGTCTCCAGGTTCATCCTCATCTCTCACTGGTAAACAATCCCACTCCAGAAATACAACAAACACACATTTTAAACACCAGGCACACGCCTGTGAGCTGCTGGACATTCATGGCTTTTCATCCACATACAAAGATTTTTTTAAAAGGAATTTATCAACTGTTGATAATTTAATATTTTAACAATAATGTTCCCAGCCTGTTGTCCACCGCGTTGGACAACAGTCCAACACGCGTTGGACAAAAAAAAAAAAAAAAAAAAAAAAAAAAAGGATTGGGTTTTTCAGTTCATTAGGGGCAGAAACATTAACCCTCAGGCCCTGCAGTTGCTGGAATTCAAAATTTCAGCAAAGACCGACTTTTTTTGCTTTAATGAATAAATTTATTCTGAGATGTATTAAAATTTACTTGGTGATTAATTATAGCTTAAAACTGCTCTCAAGAGAGACTAGAATTAGGTTTCGGCATGTGTCTATTTTTGTTAAGTTTGCTTTATTTTCTTCAAGATTGTGGTGTTGGGGATATCTGCTACACCATCATTAAACTTTCAGTGGGGCAGTCTTGGCTTCTCTCTCAACTGTCTTTTTGTTTTATTTTTTGCGTCCTTCCATGAAAATTCATGTCCTTTTATGTACATTTGCAGAGCTTCTGCTCTTGCAAATTAGGAGCTGCTGTCACTCCACACTGATTTACAAAAACATGTGATTCATCAACAAAAGAACAAAGACTGTCTGATATTGTCGAATAATTTTATTTCTGCCAACTTGGAGCTCTGCTTAAGTATCACCACAGCCAGATTCAGTGCACCGAGGAACGCTGCGTGTCTGAAACACAACTATGTTTGACAAAATAACCGAGAGCTCCGAGCCCTTAGAATGATCATCAGATCAAGATTGAGTCAAATGTTGTCTTGTGTACAAAATATGAAAGTTTAATTTTGAGGTTTCAGATTTCTTTACGACATAGAGACAAATGATAATTTATAGCCAGTTGAAAAAGGAAAAACCATTCTCCAAAAACTGGCACAATGTTAAGAAAAACTTATGTTATTTTACAACAGCAGCAATAAATATACAGTGGCAAGAAAAATATTGTTAAGCCTTTTGGTTTTCTCCATTAATTTGGGATAAAATGAATTCTGATCTTCTTTGAAGTCACAAATATGCTCACAACTTTATTGAACATACCAAATAAACATTCACTTTGCTGATGGCAGAAGTTAGTGAACTGTTGGAATTAAGATCTGCTGAATTTCGCTGAGAGTCTGCTTTCAGCAGCTCTGAATCTCCAGGACAATCCTCAGAGGACTTTTTCAGGCGTTATTCAGGTCTGTCTCAGTGTTTGTTTTTTTCCTTTCTCTTAAGCTCGTCTATGATGGATCTGCTTCCATGCTCGGGGTCACTGTCCCACTGCATCCAGACATTATCTAGTAAGACAGGAATTTTTTTTCTTTTTTCTTGATGATAACCACTCGTGCAGGCCCAGAGGCAGTGAAGCATCCCCAGATCATGATGCTTTGGTCTTTCTTTCTCCGTTAGGTTGTTGAGTCCAACAGGAGCCCGAAACGCCACCATACTCCAGCAGAAGGATGTTTTGATGTTGCTACGCTGTGCTTTTCTTTATTTTTTTCTTGCACCATATAAAGCATAGAGTATATGTCCTAAAAAATGTTTGCTTCGTTAGTTCACAAAACATTTTTGAAGACTTTCTCTTGTTGGTTTTTTTAGAGAGCCGTGTCTTCTACTGTGGTGTTCCACCATTGATAACCTGCCTGATCAATGACTTATGTTTGGTGGACTCATAGACGGAGATGTCTACAAGCCTTCAGCTGTTGCGTGTGAGATCGTTGGACCTCGGTCGAATATTCACGTTGCTAAACCGTCTATATTTATAGATCATTTTCAAACTTTTTGCACTTTTACAGACTGCATTGCCCCTTTCCAGCCTCATGCAGACAGTACTCCTCCTTCTGTGTCTTCAGATATCTTCTCCTAGTAAAAGTCATGGATCACATCACCAGATACTTCTTTTGAACGGCAAATTTTAAATGTTTGTTATGTATTAGTTAAAGCACCTCTAAACAAGGCCTCCGTGTTAATTTCATTCTAATTATTTACTGACTTTTGTTGGGCTTGCTTACTTTGTCCTCCAGCTCTTTGAATGTTTATTCAAAAAATACATGAGGAAATGCTAACATTACTATGTACTATCAGCTGAAGTACATTGTGTCTGTTATTGTGAATTTAATCACATCAAATCAGATCACGTTTTACAGCAAATGAATGCAGAAAATTATTTTTTCACCCCAAAGGTTTGGGTTGTATTTTTTTCTTGTCATTGTAAATTCATGACTTCTGGATCTCGGTACACTTTATATTCAAATAAAAATTGCTGCCTTTTGTTCTTGGCAAACAAAGAAGATCTGTCTACCGCTACAAGTAAGGCAGCTCTCAGCTTTTAACAAGCAACTGTTTATCACACCCAGAACACATGAGAGCAGAACATCGATGTTCAAGATGAAAGGATCAAGAACTTTGCACTTGGTTTTAATTCGCTCCACAAACACTCTTCTCCTCCTTACAGCCACTCCTGCGAGAGTTTTTCTTCGTCGCTTTGATTTAACAGCAGCTGATTGAAAAAGTGCAGAAGCAGGGCGAGATTTTATCACACACTCTAATGCTTGCTGGGCTTCACTTGGGCCTGTTTGCCACATAAAAAGGAAGCTAAAGTCTAACATGATGGATAGCTAATTACTGGAAAAAAATAGAAAATAGAAAAGAGGGGCTCAGGAAGTTCAGACTATTATTGGTCCTACAAGAGTTCACCTGCAGAGTCCGAGAGCTGTAAATGAAATAAATCATGGCAGCTTTGAAGAACAACAAGGCCAAAATACAGGGAGCACGTGATATGGCCGCTGCTGAAACATCAAAGTTTACTGCAAAGTAAAGAATCTCTCAATGGCAGAGAGGAATTAGATATAAAAAGCAGAGAGTAAAAGGAACAGATTGAAACTATGTAACTTGGGAGCTGTTAAAACAAAGTTCATAAAATCCATATACATCTCCCAGTCTGCAGTACTCATTCAATAACGCTGATGAAAAGAAAAAAAAACTGGATGAGTTAGATGTAATTGATTGCTGGGGAGACTGAAATGTCAGGTTTGCAAGTTTAGCTTCTATAGTTGAGCACAAATATTTGTGACATGAAGGACTAATGTGTATGAATTTAGACACACACACACATATATTTATACATACATACATACACACACACACACATACACAATACACAGGTACCTTTCACCGATACATGGTTGCAGAACATTTGAATAGAACTTTACACTTCTCTTTCAGTCATCTAAAAGCTCCTTGAACCTCTGCGGGTAGTTTTCACTCATTTATTTTAGGAGCTCTTTGTGCACAGACAGATTTTAGTTCTCTGAAATGTAATTAGTGATGTTTCTGATTTGGGACTTACTGCTAGCAAGTATAATAGTATCAATTATTTTCCTTTTCAAGCAGTTCTGTTCTTCCATGTGTGCTTTGGGCCAATGTTCTGCACACACAAAACATTCATCTCAGATCCAATTTCCTGACAATGGACTCCACACTTCACTGTAAAATTCTTTTATAATCTGCTTATTTCATATTTTCTTTGAACCATAAATGCATCAAAATGAAACGAAAACAGCAAAGTATTTCCAGATCTTAATATAACGTTTCCTTGTGGATTTCAGTTTGTCAACAATAAAACTGATGAAGTGCACTCCCTCTGTTTCTTTAAAATAATCCCTAAAGTACCATAGCTTACTCTGATACTTTAGTCATTTTGTTTTGTGCCTAAATATGTGACTGCAAATATGATGGGAAAAACACAATCCACATAGTAAACCAGACAAAGAGTAGAAACTAAGAAAAGGCTGCATGAACGTGTGCGAGAGGCTGAAAGCTGTGAGTGTTCAACAAGACTTGAAAAGCTCTCTATAAATGCAGTCCATTAACCTTATTTTTCGCTTTGCTAATTAAGCTCTTGGTTCAGCGTGCTGTAGATTATAAAAACTGAAACCAACACAGTCATTTCTCCTCATCGGCCAGAAGCTCTTAACATGCTTTGTGTGACAGGTTTTTTTTTTCCCAGAATCTGCACAAGCTTTTGCGTTTTTGAAGGCTTTGCTGGTCCCTCTGTGGCTTTCATGTTGTTATATCCTCAGAACAAAAAAATGGGAGAAAAAAAAATCAACATTTTATCCAGTAGAGTAGAGGCAAGTCTTAATTACTTTTTATTCTCCTCTAAGACCTAACCTAAATTGACCAAATGGGTCCCTGTTATTGGAGCTGAGGTAAATTCTGTGTTTGTGTTGTTTTTTTTTTCTTTTTTAATTCACCATACAAATTTCTAACAACTAATCTCAGGTGGCTAATATTTGCACTCAATATGTCTCAAATCTGGTTAAAAGAGTTCTGCCTGAGGCTGAATGTTCAGATATACAAGAAACAGAAGAAATTTTGATCAAAACTCTGTTGATCACCTTCTGTTATCATCCAGTCCGTCCTGTCTTCGTCCATCACTGTCTGGTTTGGACCGGCCACCAAACCGGACAGGTACAGACTGCCACTGACAGTAAGGTCTGCAGAAAAAAGTAATCGGGGCCAACCTTCCTTCCATCTAGGACCTGTACTGGTCCAGGGTTGGGAAATGGGCAAAGAACATTTCTGCAGACATCTCACAAGCTGCACACAAACCTTTCTAACTTCTCCTGTCTGGTAAGTGCTACAGTTCACCCAAACCACTCTTCAGTCTATGGATGACTGAAGAGTGGTTCCCAATTACAGGTGAGTCCACAGTCCTCAGCTTCCTCGGTAAGGTCATCACAGGGGTTCTGGAGTTGATGGTTGAAGCTTTGATTTATGACTGTTTATTGGCTGATGTATGTTCCTACCCTCACCTACAGTCATGAATTGTAGGAAGTGAGTGATAGAAAGACTATGAAATAAGTTTCCTCTGAAGGGGGGCTTCATTCTCTGTTAGAGAAAAGGTGGGAGGTTCAGTTACATGTGACAGACTCGGAGTCGAATCACTGCTCCTCAACGCTGAGAGAGGCCAGCTGAACCGGTTTGAGCAATACCCCGTGGACATCTTCTGCGGGAGGTGTTACAGACATAGCCAACCAGTAGAAGAGCTTGAGCCAGAATCAGGACAGGCTGAGCAGATTACACCTCCCAGCTGGCCCGGGAATGCCTCGCTATCCTCCAGGAGAAGCCGGAGGAGTTGGCTGAGGAGAGGGAGGTTTGGCCCTGCCCGGTTAACTGCTTTGCCCATGACCCATAAACAAAACTCTTTTCATTCAGGGTTTAAACATCTTATGGAAATATTAATGTTATTTATTCAGATTTTTCACATTTATGAAACTCTTATAGTTCAGGGGTGCCAACGCTGGACTAGAACAGTGTTAGTGCGGTAAGGAAACCCAACTTTGACATTTGGTGCTGTAGCAGATGGTGATTCTCCCACAGAAAACTAAGGTCCAGATCCTGTGTGGGAACATTCTTTTTTTTTTTCCACTTTAACTTGAGATGAACATTTAGTTTCTAGTTGCTGGTTTACTAATTTTTAAACTTTAACCCTTTGACTTTTATTTTAGACTTTGCTATTAGTTTTGGGAAAAGATCATAGTGTGGGTTAAAACTAATATTTTCACTCACTTTCCCAGCAGAGATTTTACACTCCCTTCATCCACCTGTGAGAGACAACTAGAATACTGTATAGATTTTATAATAATTGGGCTAATGTGTTTTTTGAGCCATTTGTAACATGTTTAAGAATAAACTTCTTTAGATTTGTATTCAGATATGTGTGATACATAAAAACTAAAAAAGAGAAAAAAAATACAGCTCTCAGTAGTAGAACCCCATTCTTAAGGATCGTAGTGAACTTGAAAATATGTGATGACCCGATTCTGAGTTCTTATCACCTTGACAGATTTTTCACTGAGCTCTGTGCAATTATTGACAAAATGCATAAAATATGTTTTTGGCAGCCACAGACACACCTCATTTCACTTCTCCTTGACTGTGTAGATTCTTGAGCAACAGAGTAAGCTGAGAGCTGACCACCTGTACTCTCTCACAACAATGTTAATTTTTTTTACATCAAAACATTTCTTCAAATGTTTGCTCGTCATAATAAAGTGAGCAGCATCAGAAGATATGTGGATAGAGGATGATGCAGGACTCTCCTGAGGGATGGAGCCCCTGGAGACATGCTCTCCATCAAGGAACATAATTACTCAATTTCATGATGGATCCTCTTTAAAAAACAGTGCATTGTAAAACTTGTCTATAGACTGGGCTGCTTGCTGATATTTCACTTTGTTTGCGATACTGTCTATCACCCAGGGATCTAATGCTAACAGCAATATAGAGGATATTAAAGAGGCTCCAGAGCTCAGCTCAAAGGGGTTTTGAATATATATTGTACTTCATGAGACGTCTATTGTTGAGAAAAAGTATCACCACTGCTAATCCCACAATCTCCTGTGGAAGAGAAGCCGTCGGCTCTCTACAAATCTTTTGAGTTACTGTCTATAAATCTCTGAGGATCTGTCTTGCTGCAGTGGAATATTATCAGCAGGAGCACAAGTAAAATGAATTAACCTGATCTACATGTATTCAAGAAGCGACGCATTGGTGTGTGGATTAAACTAGTAACACCAGCTGAAAAGTATCATGTCACAGATTTAGATGGTTTACATTATCTTTTCAAAAGTTAGTTTGAATCAGAGTTTTTGAATGGGCGGAAGAGATTTCATCAAGAAGATAAAGAAGTGTTAATTATGGTTATTCTAAATACTGTGAATGCTACAGAAACTTCACATTGAGTTTGAAGGAAAAACTAAAATTCTGTCTATGACCAACTCGGCACCAGTGAGATAACAACTACCTGTATGGAAATGTGTTATTTGACATTAAGTGATGAGACTGAGGCTCATCTAGAACCGAGGATTTGTGTGGAGCACAAAAGCGGGTCTTGGAGATGCTCTTCTCGTCTGGAGATAATAATACGACGAACTAACTCATATATGGATGAACCTGAAGTGCCGACTTTGCATGGTCACACAATCAGCTCGCATTGAGTAATAAAGGAAAAGTAACTGGTGAAGGTTAAAATTAGTGACAACAAAAATCAGAGAAAGTTGTGATATAAATAACTTCAAGAGCAGAAACACTAAGACTTATTTGCTTTTATTCTTGTATTCATCAAAAACCCCACTAATGAGATACTTTTAAAGAAGAAACAAGAAAATATGACATTTTTCAAGTCACCTGGAAAAAGGAAATTCATAATATTCAAAATGAGACCTTGTGAGTTGCTCTTAAGATCAGCATTAAAAAACAAAAGAAGGAAATAAAAGAGAAGAACCAGTATTTAGACTTTGAATCCCCAAGTACAAAACTAAAGCAAGTTTATTTGTAGTTTCAGCAGCCATGATGCATTCTGGGAGTTTGCTCTATAGGTGAGGGGCATAAAAGCTGAAGGCTGCATCACCATGTTTGGTTCTGACTCTGGATACATAAAGTAGACGTCACCCTGACGACCTGAGAGTTTCTATTGGTTCATACTGGAACAGGATTTCAGAGATGAATATCGGCTCTAAACCATTCAGAAATTTATAAACCAACAGCAGGATTTTAAAATCTGTTCTGTGACAGACAGAAACCCAGTGTAAAGACCTAAGAACTGGAGTTATATTGTTCACTTTCTTAGTCTTAAAGAGGACTCGGGCAGTAGCGTTCTGAAGTAACTGCAGCTGTTTGATGGATTATTTAGGGAGACCCATGAGAACAGAGTTAAAGTAGTCTAGTCTACTGAATACAAAAGCATGAACAAGTTTATATAAGTCCTGCTGAGACATCAGTCCTTTAATCCTTAATATGTTCTTTAGGTAATAATAGGCTGACTTCATTATTGTCTTAATGTGGCTGTTAAAATGCAGGTCTGAGTCCAGAATCACTCCAAGATTTCTGCCTTGTTATTGGTTTTTAGCTTCACTACTTGAAGCTGAGTGCAGGATTTAATCTTTCTTCTTTGGCTCCAAACACTATAATTTCTGTTTTGTCTTCATTTAACTGAAGAAAATTCTGGCACATCCACTCTAATTTGATCAATGCATTTGATCAATGTTTGATTTAGATTGCAGTCTTGTGGTGAGATGGTAATATAGACTTGTATGTCATCTGCATAATTATGCTAACACATTTTGTTTTCTTTTTTTCCTTGGTAAGGAAAAACAAGAAAATGTGGCAGTGGGAGCACATAGATGTTAAACAACAGAGGCCCCTGAATTGAACCGTGGGGAATTCCACATTATGCTTGTTAGCTCAGATTTGTGGTTACCTAGAGACACAAAATAGTCCCTGTCTTTTAGGTAGGACTTCAGTCAGGTAAGTGCTGTGCCAGAAAGATACCTGAAAGTAGAGATGCATTTACAATGCCTAAAAGATCTGAGGCCATAAAACTTGCAACACTTAAAAAAAAAAACCAAACTGCTGGCAGAGTGTCAAGGCAGCAAGTGGTATCATCCAGGTTATTATGAGTGATTGGACACAATTGTCTCATGGTTTCTCAAAGTGAAAGCAGAGGTGGCATATATCCTGAGCCTAGCGTAGGAGCGCTGACTGTCAGATTTTCTGAATTTTGTTAAGAAAGGAAAAGTTAAAGTCATTAAAGGCATGGCTGGACAGAAGTCCAGGGTCTACTGACTCAATGGGATTTGTTAGCCTGTCAGCAGTAGTAAACAAAGTCCAAGCATTATTATTGTTTTTGGCAATCATATCAGAAAAATGTGATTGCCTTGCATTCCTCAGCTCTTATATATACTCAGTATCTCTTGATAAATGTCATACTGAACCTGCAATTTTGTTTTCCTCCACCTTCATTCAGCTTTTCGACTCTTTTTTTCAAATCTGACCTGTGCAGCATCTCTCCATGGAGGTTTCTTTCTAGCAGTGATCGCCTTCACCTTGTTGGGGACAGTGTTATCAATATTATTAAGAATTTTGCCATTGAATTTATCCACAAGCCCATTCACTGAAGTTGAGTGGAGGTGGGGTGAGGAGGAGAAGCAGTCCAGAAAAATCATCAAAGAAGGTTGCAGGGTACTTACGTGGTCTGTTGACATTGAGAAACAACACACTGGATGAGAATTCCCACTGACGAGTCAGTGAACAAGTTGGAATAGGTTGGTACTCAAGATTCTGAAAGCTTTGTGTGTTTCTTTCAGCCGTATTTGATACTCAGTAGCACAGGTGAGCATGTCAGTGGGCCTACCTGTGTCCCCCCACACTGGCAGGTACTCGTCCTGCTGGATGTCCAGCATGATCTCCAGACCGTTTCCCGTCCCTCCCTTCATGGTGGTGCGGAGACTCTTCCCCTCCTCTGCAGCGTTGAAGCTGTAGCACTTCCCGTACCTGGTGAACACCTGAAAGGAAACAGAGAGGAAGCATAAGTGATGGCTCTTTAATCTTCATATTCTCACAGAACCGGGAATATAGTATAGTCAGAGGTTTTCAGTCATTGCTTTAGTGTTTCTTTATTCTATTGCAATGGAATCCATAACTAGTGAACTGAACTTGTTTTTCCTCATTTCTAAAGGCATAAAAAATAAACAAACAAACAAAAATAGTCCAAGCAAAAGTTTGGACACCTAGCATGACGGGTTTTAGTGACTCCTCTCTTTCTTGCTGCAGGTGAAAGCCTTTAAGTTCAGGAAATTTTTGCTATTTGTTTCCCAATCCAAACATTTTCAAGTTCTTCAAACTCTTCAGGTGCCCGTTAGAGCTATTGCAAGGCCTTCCTTGCAATAGCTCTTCAGACAGTTCTTTATTGATTTTAAGATGGATTCAGAATCAATTTTGTGCCTCCTTTCCAGGTGTGGATGGTCAGCTCAGCCAGTGGTTCCTGGACCTCGGTACCAGTAGAGGCCCAGGCAACAGTTGACAAGTGTTCAGCCTGGAAGGAGGTTCAGCTGAAGGAGCTGCCATCAGGGGTAACAGTCAAACAAGGTGGAGGCTGTCCTGTTGGAGCTCCTCCAGCTAGCCCTGGATAGCAGCTTTGTCCTCAGGTTCTTCCAGGTAAATCCAGAACCACTTACAGTGATTTGTTACTATGGGCTCACAAAAACCTTCTGAAACCGTCCAGACCGTCATGTTGGAATTTTCAGTTTTTGACGCTTCGCTATGACTGTCAGGCCAATCAAACTGCAGCTACACAACTAGTGAAAGCCAATGAAATTGTACATGAGGGGGCGGGGCAGTTTCAAAGAATGTGAAAAAACAGGAAGTCATTTGATTAGTTGGAATCAAATTATGGAGTGATAACAGCACATCATGTGTTATGATTTAATAGTTAGTACAGTTAACAGCCCTGTAACTGTAAAATAATATGGATTGCCATGGCAAAGCTGTATTACCTTTAAAATAACAATAATAAATTTTTATCATGTCTTTACTCTTAGATTAGAAGACGAGTTTACTGAAAGTGCTGAGGAATTAAAGTGACAGATACCCATTTAACGCCACACTGCCATAAAAAGAAGAGGAACCAGATTAAAAAGATGTTTATTTCTGCTGTAAAGTTAAACATTTTAACATGTAGTTGAGTGGAGATTGACTCGCTTTTGGAGCCAGAGCCAAGTGCTCCCTAATTTTCCCTACTTACACACTGGTGACGACTGGATGTTGCCTCTTAATACAAACACACATTTCCCTATAGAGCACTGTGAAGGACAAGTTTGGCAAGTGCAGTAAACCAGGAGTGCACTTTACTTCAGCTCACATTATTATCTAATAAAGAGCCCACAGAAACACTAAAAACTTAAAAGCCAAGAGCACCCTGTATAGACTTTTGCTGAGCTTCACCAAACGTGTGTGTGTGTGTGTGTGTGTGTGCATGTGTGTGTGTGTAGCATCACGCTCCTGTTTGAGTTAATATGTAAGGACAACAGCTTCTTCTTCCACAGGTTCCTTTTCTTTTTTTTTTCTTACCACCACCTTACGAGGGGCCACCAAGCAGCTCAGAGGAATTTATAAATAATAGATTGAGTTAAAACTGCAGAGCACTGCTTATTTGAGAAGTGTGTCTTTGCATGTTGTGGTTGTGTGTGTGTGTGTGTGTGTGTGCGTGCAACACAAGCACACTCACAAATGAGGCTGCAGTTGTGAGGTCTCGGCTCATAAATACTAAACACCAAAACAGCCAATGGCTTCATACCTGCAGACTGAGTGAAATGTATGAATAAGCAGTAAATATCAACCAGATTCTTACAACTGGACATGATTTACACATTTTTAACTGAATGGATTTATAATGAGAATAGTTCATAATGATTTATTTCAGTATTGTTACAGACAGCTGCTAAGTTGATTTACTTCAGAAACACCAAAGACTAGCTGCTAAAACTAGAACGGTCCTATATGAAAAAGAAAAGTAGATAGGGTCTAAATCACCTAAAACACAAGACTGCATTAGGTTGTTTTCCAAATAAACGTGTGTCTGATTGTGTTTAAGTAAATAAGAACAAACACATTCTGTGTAAAGTGTAAATAGAAGAATAATATGTTTTTAGTCATATTTCCTGGCTCTGCCTCTTCCTGCTCCTACACCAAGGACATAAAAAGCTGCAAAATATTCCTTTACAAAAGAAAAAGAAGAAAAAAAAAACCTGTGTTGCACTTTTGGAGTGTTTTTGGAAGATCCAGGAGCTGAATAAGAATAAGCATTGACAAGGTTAACCAAACTTGTTACAGTATAATTAACATAAATCAGGTCAGCAGCTACCCACACAAACTTCTTGAACCTTGACTTGTAAACAACAAGCTTTTGGGAGCATTTCACATGAGTTTCCTGTTAGGAAGCTGTCAGCGCAGCTGAACTGGATTACACATCAAGACTTGCTCACGACCGTACAGGAATGAAAAAAAAAATCTTTTTTTAAAAAACAAACTGCAAAGCAAAGATATGATCATTTCCAGTTAACCACATGACATCGAGACATATTTAATGATATTTGCCACATAGTGACATATCATTAAACACTAAAAATAATTACTGATGCTGTGTGAGATATAATTAATCCTCTCATTAACACAAAATAACATTTGTGTTAATGTAAAGTCACAATGCTGGCACTGAAACTAATTCCACTAAAGAAAATGTTACCCTACAGATCAATCAATCAATCAATCAATCAATCAATCAATCAAACTTTTCTTATAAATTAAGCCTCGAGTTGTGATTCTTAAACCTAACCAGCTGGGTTTGATCCCTAAATCTTAAGTTGCCTCACTGAAAGCACAAAGAGAAAAGGAAAATCAATAACATGAAAAAAAGAAACACCAGCTTTAAACTAGTCATCGATTCCCCAATAGATGACAAAATATAACACACGTTGTCCCTCTTTCTCACCCTCTTTTGTATAAATATTTTTAAAAAAGTAAAACTACAGCAAGTTGAAAGGTTGTATTTTACTCATTAAATGATTTTAAAAAGTCAGTAAGAGAATTATAACATCAGGTAATCCAGAGAGAGGATGTAAATGTAAAATTACAATATCTTTGTTTGTGGTCATCAGTTTATTACTTGTAAGACAAGGAACGTAATCAGTTCTGTTACAAATCATAGTCACACGTGATGCTTTGAACCAGTGGGAGATCCAGTGACAATCATAGATGCTGGGATGGGAACACTTCTGGACAGCTGGTGGAATTGTTCTTCAACTTTGAGGGAGGCAGAGTTTCTCCATCCAAACATCTAAAGGTGTTTTTGTTTTGTTTTGTTTTGATAAAAAGCATGTGAATAGATTGGTAACAGCATTACATAATTATTTTTTTCTGGCAGATCTTATAATTTGGGGACCAACAAAGCAACACTGGACTATTGTTTAACACCTTTATCTTAGGAGTCCTCAAAAATTGCACTGACCTCCAATCTGATGGGTTATTTCCACCCAGAATGGGGTCAGGGACATTGCTCAAAGGCAAAGTCTCTGGATGTGTTGCTCTAATCTATAAATATTTTTTCATTTATTCTTATGTAAACATCTCAGAATGACAATGCTACAGATGCTAAAGAGCACTTTACACATTTTCTAAGAAGATGAGAATCAATGTGCTCCAGCTATTTCACTAAAGATAAGCCTGTTTGTTGGTTTCTAAGAAGAACTAATCGTTAGTTGATCTAAAATGGGATGTATGACTACACTGCAGGAATTCGTGGTGCATATTAAACCTTTGAAAAGTCCTTTGGTGACCACCGCTGTTTTCTAATGTTTTACTTTACGACCGAGTGGCTGCTTCTTTGGTCCTGGAGTAGAACTACAACGCAAACAAGAGCCGAGAAAGTTGGTCCTCTTTTGGTTTAAATAAAACAGTTTTGTACCCAGGCCTTTGACAAAGCAACACTTTTTGACTGCCAGGGATTAGTACCAGTAGAAATTAACCAGTAAAGAATAAAAACTGTGACATTTTCCTTCGTTTCCTCTCCTCCCACACAACCCTGGCTTTGTTGAAACTCACCATTAGACTTTTACGGAGCCTGACAGAAATGTCAGCTGCTCTCATTACAAACAGAGTACGTGTTAATAAAGAACAAGTGGGCCTGCAGTTTATTAAAAGCAGGATTTATGTCTCTAACCAAAGAATTTGAGTTTTTGAATGCACCCGCCAGCCTGTAAAGGCTACCCTTGGTTGGGATTATTATTTAACACTTGGGCCTTTTTTTGACTGTTGAAGATTGGTTAAAACGTGGCTTCTCAGGAGTGATTTTAAAAAATACATACATTTTACTTTATATACTCATGCTGTGCTGTCTGCAGTGTTTTAAAATGACTTAATTTCATGGTACTCCCCCTCCCTGCCCCCCCTACACTGACACTGGGCCTCTCAAGGATGATTTACAGACATGACTGATTGATTCACTAATGTCATGCTGTCACGGAGGAGGTACGCGGCGAGGGAATATGAAGCATCGCATTAGAGGCCCATTCACCTCCGCAGACACATGCGTGCCTTAATAGAAGAAACGACGCAGCACTTTTCATTGGCACACAGTGAAGAAACCAGCAAATGCAAATTCATCCCGCTGCCACCTCTAATTTACATGTGCAAGATGTGCAAAGGTTTTTCTTTTGAGGTTTCATGATACAGAGAAGAAAAACACGCCCTCGGTTCCGTGTGCCGCTGCTCTGACAACAGACACTCATTTGTCATGTCATTTTCATTAAAAGACACTCAGTAATAACACTCTCCAAACTACTCTGTGTTCTCCTGAATGAAAAGATTTTCTTATGAGTCGCACAAACCTCATTTACACATCTGTCCAAACCCTCTCGAGATTGAAATCTTCTAATTAACACTCTCTAGCTAATTGCTCCGAGCCTATGCCATTGAAGGTAATTACCCAGCAGCCTTTTTCTAATCTGTTTCACATTTGTGCGAGCTTGTGAACAAAGCTGAGGAGGACGAACATTTTCTTGATGTTTCAGAAGTATGAGACATTTCTCAGCCATTTTTTACTTCTTTTATCCACTTGATGATGTTCGACAGGCGAGGCAAAGGTGGGTCAATGTCCCATTAAAGCTCAACCAGACAAAAAGGCTCCTTTTCCTCCACTGGATGACAAAGACATGAGCGAAATCTCGACAGCGGAGTTGTGTTACTTTGCACATCCCAGCTGCAGATCCAGACTTGGTCTTCTCCGCCTCCACGCTTTCTTGTTACCTCAGGTACAACTGTCAGACTACTGTCAGACAGAAGACAGTAACAAGTTCTCAAACTGGTCCAGAAATATAATATATAACAGGAAACTTTGATCGATGTGTAGAAGTGAAAAAACTTGTCAGTTTTATCTGACAAGTCATTCCAGCAATGAAAAGGTAAATGAAAAGGTGGCTTTAATTGACTGCACTTGGAGTTATTTTTCATTTTCCAAGAGAAAAGTTGTTTATAATACAGAGAGTGAGCACATGCACGCATTCATCTGTTTTTCATTATTGTTTGAATTTGTATGGTTCCCAATGTGCTCACTTTCTACCAAACAGAATCAAATTAAAGATAATTAATTCACTTCAACTTTGTGGCTTTGTGATAAAAGACAAAAAAAAAATCCAACTAACGTAATTAGAGATTTACTTTGTGCTTCTTCTGTGAGTTCCTCTTATTGTTGAAGAGTTAAATGTTTATAGTTGTGTTGGGATGCTGTTTGAAATGTCAGAAAAGTCAAACATGTTTGCTGCCAATATCTCGTATCACAATCTCACTATTCAAGCCAGAGGCCTTGGAGCATGAATCTTGGCTGCCAATTAAAATGCATTTTGACCAACAAAACCCATCTCATTAGCATTCACAACTCAAAGTCAAAGTGTCTGGAAGTTCAGAGCTGCCAGAATGGCTGAACCTCGCTTGTTTGAGTTCCACTGCTTCGTACGGAGCAGGAGTCAAAGATGACACGGTCATTAGCGTACATTCCTGTCATGATCAAAGGTCAGCTGTTAGCATCAACCGACTACAAATTACGCTCCTCAACATGCACCTGGTTTAATGTAAAGAGTTGCAAAATGATGTACAGACATCTCTACTCTTGCATGAAATGCCTTTAGGGAGCCATTTTTTTCTGAAGCTGACCTTGTTTCCTGAGAGTTTCTTGGGAGTTTTTTTTATGTTAAAATATCCATTTTAATTTTATTTGAAGGAATATTAGATTAGGAAATGTTTTAGGAAGGGTTATCGGTCTCATGGCCTCTCATCCTACTACTATCAGCAAAAATCACCAAAAATAATTTTGGGGCCCTCTCTAGCCATCTTCATCCATGCTCATGTCAGACATGAGCATGGATCAGGATGAGGTACCTCCGTTTCCTCCTACAGGCCCTGCGGTGGGCTGGTCACCTGTCCAGGGTGGATGCTGCCTTTTGACTGAAGACAGCTGGATCGGCTCCAGCAGACTCACAGAAAAATAACATTACACAAGGCACAAAGGTACTGACAGAGCATCATTAGCTAGTTTATTGCCTGAGATAAATAAATTCAATAGCTGATAATGACAATCTGCCATTAATAAAAAAGACAAAAAAATCCAGAGCAAATAAGATTAAACTTTCTACTTCCAATGTACATTGAATGCAGCACAAATTCAAGATGTGGATGGAAATTAGAGCTGGAGAAAGTATGTCAGGATGCTGAATGACTGTTTTCAGAAAAAGGTGATCCCAAACAAAGTGACAGGGATGTGTTAGGTTGGAGGTTTTGAGGAAATAATATGTTGAGACTCCCTAATAAACACTCCAGCACAGTCAAGGGTTATTATTTCCCATTTCCTCTTGAAATCTCTGTTTCTCTTCAGTTTCTAACCTTGTCTGAGGCAGTCACTCTTCTCATGTTGAGTCCCATTCCTTCCCGACCATTCTGAATTAATTTGCTGTCTTCTATTCAGTCCTTTTGTGTTATCACTGCTTTGCAAATGGCTTGTTGACATGACGCCAGGTTTAAAAAGAAGAAGAAGAAAAAAAAGGTTTCTGGTTCCAGAAATGAGAGGCAATCTTTTCCTCATTTCTTCCCCACTTCCACTGGCAGCTTATTTATCTGCCTCTGCCCATATGTTGCCCAAGCCCTCAAATTGCCCTCAAGTGCAATTTCAATGTTCACCTGCGAGAGTCGGGCCATATCTGGCATGCTGGCTGTGGTAAAAACACACGTTTTCATTATTTGAGTTGATTCACTGAGGCAGACACATCTGTCTTTTTTTTGTTTGTTTTTCTTTTAAAGAAATCAAAAAGGACCAGATGATGACTTTGTATTTGAAATTTCACTTTTTTTTTTTTTAAACTGAACCTTCTTGCAGAGCCTGCAAAGTAAAAACTACAGGATGTGCTGTGGTGAACTCAGTTTACTTCATGTTGGCTGACATTTCACTGCCAATCTTTTTTTTTTTAAGACAGAACAAGCAGAAAAAGCAGGCAACAGAACACTTCTTTTCTCTATCCCTCTTGATTTCCTGGCAAAAGGTGATATAGAGTGAGGAGTAAACAGAAACGTTAAAAGCGTAACAATCAGCCAGCCCATTATATCGATTCTCATGAAGACCCTCAAACTTTTAAGGATATAGATTGTGCACACTGTTTTTTCTGTGATCCAGTGCAATTGTGCAGCGAATCAATATCTATTATGTGAGAATTCAGTAAGTATTTTATCACAAAACCAAACAGAGGAACCGTGAGGGTTAGAGCTCCAAAGACCTTTATCCAGAGGGCAGTTAAGTTACATTAAAAAGAAAAAAAAGTCTTTGAGGTGCAAGGTGTGCAATTTTGCTGATGTGTGGCAGCAGTAAAAGTAGTTGTACTGCTCAGGGGATAAATAATGCAAAAGGTTGCTGCGCTAGCAACAGGGTGGGCCGTATACATGTGAAAGTAAGGGTTATGCATGCGCACACACACACACACACACACAAGCACTAACACACACACACACACACACACACACACACACTGTTCTCTTGCTCATCATTATGACTCCATGCACACCCACTCTGCTACCTGAAGGCATCACTCGTTTTTCATGCAACCTTTACACCCCTGTGCACACATTTGTCACATTAAACAAATTCTGTCATTTATTAGGCATGTTAGAAGTTTTATGGAACATATTGATCATTGCACCCGAATGTAATTTAACCATGGCGGTCCATAATATTTTATTTTATAAGACAGCGCAGTGGTGAGGAAGGGCTTTGATACGACACAGAGGATTGTAGTCACGGATGCCGGCAATATATTTATGCTTTTGGAGAGAAGGAATAAGGGAGGGGTGAATGATGAGCATGCAAAAGGAGCAAAAGAGGTAAAAACTGAAGTAAAAGAGAGAAAGTGGGAATATAATCATGGTTGAAAGGATAAATGGTGAAAAACGTAATTATAATGCCTTGAAGAAGATATTTATTCCTGTTTTTTAAATTTTACTGTCATTCAGCATGTCATTTAAATTGATATGTATAAAGCTAATATGTCAAATCTCACACGGTTAAGTGAAGTTAAAATAAATGAATAACTACTGTCAAAAAGTCTGAGGAATGAATAACAATGTTTACCATTTTTTGTGTTGAAGCCCTCAATCAAGATGTGGTGATGTAATCTCCCTTCAGAATCCCACAATTACTTTAATTGAGTCCATGCAGGTGAGCAGGGTGTGAATCAGTAACCCCGAAGGAGTAGTTAAGCTCCACAGCAGATTGTACCACTTTAAGAGAAAAGAAAGCTGGTCATCAAAGAGAAGCTGGAGAGACTCTCCAAACTGCAGAAGAAATTACTTTTACAAATTGAACTTTGGACCATTGAGAAACTTCCAGTGCTTCTGTTGCAAACCCACCATTTACCTTTAATGAGAAAACACTTTCCCCTGCCAGGTGGGTGCAGCATCAAACTTTCCAACCATCCATCCATTTATTAACTACCATTTATCTGAATTTGGGTCGTAGGGGCAGCAGTCTAAGCAGAAACTCATACCTCCCTCTCCCTGGCCACCTCCTCCAGCTCTTCCAGGGAATAGCAAGATGTTCCCAAGGAAGCTGAGTGTTATAATCTTTCCAGTGCATCCTCAATCTGCCTGGGGCCTTCTCACGGTTGGAGGCCCCCTAGGGAGTGGTCCAGGAGGTATCCTAACCAGATGCCTGAAGCACCTGATTTATAGAGCTTCTACCTCTATCTCTTAGGGGGCCCAGACATCACTAATTTCAGCCGCTTGCATCTGCAATCTCTTGCTCTCTCTCTTTTTTTTTTTTTTTTAGGTTACCCACAGTTGATAATCATAAGGTAAGGGTAGGAAGATAAACAGAGAGCCTGCCTTGCCTTTTGGATCAGTTCTCTCTTCACCAGAACAGATTGGTCTAGACGTGGCACTGCTGTTGATCTGGAGGCATTGATAGCATCAAGTCAATTAAACTTCTGTGATATTAATCACGTATCTTAAGCAGCAGAGGGGTTTTTAACCAGTTTTAGCTGCTTTTAAGTTAACGAAATCAATGACAGGTGTTAGAGGGGCAACAATGGCAAGGAAATGATTTTACAGGTAGAGGCCACTGACATTTTCCCATTACCTTCTTTTCTGACTGTTTTTTTAGTAGTTTGCATTTGGATTTGGTCAGCGTCTGGCAGCATGAGGCGATATCTGGACCTTACAGAGGTTGCACAGCCAGTCCAACTCCTCCAGGATGGCTGCCAGAGCCCGAGAAAATGACAGCAGGCCACTGGTGTGAATATCTCTGACCAAACAATCAGACAAAAACTTCATTAGGGTAGCCTGAGGGCTCGACATCCTCTAGTGGGCCTTGTGCTCACTGCCCAGAACCATGAAGCTTGATTGGCATTTCCCATAGAACACCAGACGTGGCAGGTTCCCCACTGGCATCCCTACACATTTCACAGATGAGAGCAGATTCACTCTGAGCACATGTGACAGACATGAAAGGGTCTTGAGCAGCTGTGGTGGATGTTATGGAGCCTGAAACATTGTTAGGGTGGGTCAGCGACAGTCTGACAAAGCATATCCATGGAGGGATGTACAGATCCGTACAGACTTGACAACAGCACCCTGACCACCATGATGTAAGAGGATGAAATCCTTAGATCCACTATCAGGCCCTACGCTGGTGAGGTGGGTCCTAGGTTTCTCCTGGTGTACAACGATGCCCAGCTTCATGTGGTGAGAGTAGGCAGGTAGTTCCTGGAGAATGAAGGAATTAATATCACTGACTGGCCCCCATCGTTGCCTGACTTAAATTAATACCAGTGGCGGTGCATCTGACGCTGTCAGGTTGCACCTCAGACTGTCCAGGAGTTCAGTAATGTCTGGGTCAGATCTAGGAGGACATACACCCGGACACCACCCGTTGTCTTCTGTAGGAACATTCCCCAACGTTGTCCTCAGGCATGAATACAAGCGTGTGGGGATCATCCAAACTACTAAATAACATTTTAAGTTGCTGCACTGAAATAAAAAAAATGGACAAGATTTTTGCCTAATGTTTTCATTTTGATTTGCAGAGCATCTTTGAATTTAGCAGTCTGTAGGTCAGCAATTTTCCTTTTGATCAAACTTTGTGGCATCCTTTCATTACTGACATATTACCCAATCCATATCAGTGTAGATGTCAGCATGATTATTTTCCCATTGAGATCTGATGTGTTTTAAAGCGTTCCTTCAGTTTTTCTTTTGTTTTGTTTTTTTTTTAGCAATGTGTGAGCAGTCATGATTTTTATTTTAAAAAAACATTTTTTTCTTCAAACCCATTAGCTGACGAGCATCACCTTCTCTTATGATTCCCATCAAGCTCATCATTAAGTTTCTGGCAGAGGGCATCATCAAGAGAAGGGTGAGAAGCAAAGTTGCAAGGACAGATGTGATCTGATGAGAGTGGTGCAGAGTAATCCATCATCAAAACACTACCTTCCTCTCTCAGTGGAAAACAGGTCCACTAAAACCTGGAAAACCTTTCAGATGCTCTGAACCATGGCTTTCAGACCATAAGTAATAAACTGTACAGCCAGGTGTGACCAAACAGAACCGTACAGAACTGAACTGGAACTTATCGTTATCTGTGTGTATAAAAGTAAAACTGATACTGGAAGTACTGGACATATAAGATGTTAAAGGAATCGAATGTTGTGAGAAAAAGATGCATAGCACTATTATTGCCACTCATATTGACTTTTGATTTTGGATCTGATAAAAACCAGTATCAAAGTCAAATCTTACTGACATTGACTTAACCCAGAGCATCTTTCTACACCCCACACAACCCTCACCAAAAAAATCAAATATATTATTTCTCACAGTATAAACATATTCTTTCTAGATATTATCAAGGTCACTACCAGCCAGAACATCTCTCGTTTAAGTTGAAAAAAAGGGCAAAAGTCAGTAATTTACAGAAGTTGTTACAAGTTCACCCAGCAAACCAAAGAAAGGTGAATTAAACTATGTTGTGCAGATGTTTATCTGCACTGCTGCATCCTTTCGTACCATGTACTTCTTAAAGTTCTCAGGATGAGACGTTGCCAGAGAAAGGCTTCCAATAAAAGAAACTTTACTTTTGGGCTGAACATTTCGCACTCCCTGAATAATAATAGTGTTCGTCTCATTCCCTTCAACCTCTTTCTTCTTTTTGGAGCAGAAAAATTTATTATTAAAATGACACGTTCCTATTCACTCTCCATCTCCCCCGATGTGTCAATCATATTAGTGTTCAAATATAGCTGTGGACTACTAGCTGTCACCCTGCTCTCATCAATCACTTCACACACATACAGTCATTATTTTTTAATAAGTCGCCTCTCAATGAGGGCCAGCGGGGCCTGATCTCACCTGTCATAGTCTGTGCTGGGGCTGATCGAGGGCTGGGTGATGGGCCAGGGGTGAGGAACCGGCAGCAGCTCCTAATCACCAACAGGAAAACCAACTCAGGACTACCTGACATGTCTTTTCTCTCTCACAGCAGTACATTTGAGGAAATGAGCGCTGCATGGCTGCTAAAAAGTGATTCATGCTGAGATGATAGTCATTGTTAGAGGGGATCCGTGGATCTGATCTTCGGAGGTGGTCGCTTCCTAATGAGATAGTGACTTCCAAAAATATTCTCCTTCACTACAAAATGACACATTTTGGTGGGTAACAGTAATAAAATGTCCCTATATAATGCCTCAACCTTAGTTAATGTAATAAATAGCTTCTAACTCCTACTCAGAACCTGGGATTAAACTTAGACATGTTTTTGTGCAGTCCCACTGGGGTGTAGCTGGGTTTTATGCAATGGTAACCAATGTGGCAACCAGATAACGAAGATGACACACACACACAAACACATATATGTATATATGTGTATATATATATATATATATATATATATATATATACACACACACACACACACACACACACACAGATTTTAGGCCAGTTTGTTTTACAGCTCATTTCCAAATTGATCTCTTTTGCAGACTTAAATCAATAGTTAATGGAACAAATCTTCACCTAATCTTGCACTGAAGTAATAATATGGTTCTGCAGGGTCTAAACATTGTTTATTCTGAATATCAGCAATTTGCATTCTATTATAACAACATCTTTTCTGACCTGTCACTCGGTTATTTGTCTGTTTGTCTTTCATGCATGACTGAATGACGAGTGATTGAGTTTGCTGATCTCTGCAGTAAAGCTGTTCAGGTGTGAAGAAATGTGGATACGTTCTTGTGTAGTTTTTTTAACCCGTGTGAGCCTAATGGGGAATACTACCATTTTCTCTTTTGACTTCCCTGCTTTGATCTGTAAGTATAGAGTACAAGTAAGCCAGGAGAGAACAAATTTGGCCTCACGTCTGTGGGCATGAGCCGATGGTGGTAAAGTGAAATCAACTCTTTCTACAGTCGCTTCTGCTGAGATACTTAGGTTTATTTCCCTCAGGAGACTACTACTCTGTAACTTGTGATTTCAGTTGCTATTTGCTCAGCTCTATTTTTGTAGCCTTGCTACTGTTTTTCATGTAAATTGTCTGACCTTCTATTACAGAAGTATTCTTGTGTTTTTTTAACATAACCACTGTGAGTCAAATGGGGAATATTAAAACTTATTTCCATGACTTACCACTTCACTGCTTTGATATGTAAGCACGGAGTCCAAGTTAGGAGAGAACAGATTTGAGTTTTTCTTGTACGTAAGTGCAATTGAGCACCTCATAATGTAAAGCCTGTTTAAAGATGAGGCCAATCTAATTTCATTTTTGTTTGCTACAAGTTAAGTGAGAGCTTTTCTTACAAAGAGAAATGTGCTCACCTCAAGCAAATGAAGTAGTGTCTCAACCTCCTGAGAACAAAATAGGGCAGAGAACACTAAAGGAAAACTAAATCTCCAAAAAGTATGAAGTAGGTAAATTTGATGTGAGTTTTTTGTCTGTCTAGTGAAGTGGGAGTTTTATACTTTAAACCACTTTGAAAAGTTGTAAAAAGACTCTGAGACTAAAGAAATGGCATCTACAAAACCTAACTTAAAAGCTTACTTCTACCAAAGCTTAAGCTACATCATGTCAATCAGTGTACATAAGTGTTTAAAATCATGAATATTAGCTATCACAACACGGTTCCATCTAATCAAGCATTTGAAAGCTTTCATTAGTTGTCACCCATCTCTGGAAGACATATGCGCATAATTTCATTTTGGTATTAAAGGCTTACAGACCTTTAAAACTAACATTAGCATTAACGGCTGCATCTTTATAGGGCTGGAGAAAATTTCAAAAACAACTTCTGAAAAGCAGTTTGTTGCTCAGAGTAAAGGACCTATTTTGATTTGTGACTTTGCTTCACATCAGCTCTATCTTCAGGCTAACACTATTGATATATATGACCTGGCAGCTTCCTGAGTCCCCGATGTGATCGATACTAGCAGCTAAGCCTCATTATCCCCAGAATCCAATAAAGCTTGCATTTGAGTTTCAAAATAGAAATTAGAAGGTTAAAGGCAAAAAACTGACTAACCCATAAAAGATAACTGCAGCAGATTCAGTTTCATCTGATCTTAATGAGTTTTGTGCCATCGAGAGATGACGTTCTTAGCTGACAAATATACAACTAACAGGTTACAATCCCATGATGCCAAAACTTGTTGCAAATTCAAAAGGATGGATATTCAGTGATGTATAATCAATCTTGTCTCAAGTGTTATCTGTTTAAAACACATAACATGATGATTGCTTGCAGATGCAGTGAAATCACATGTGATGCCAACGGAAAGCAAGTTAGGAGCTCTGTCATGGTGGACCCACAAATGTCCTGAATAATGTGAAGAGTGAAGAGTAGTCTGGGTAGACAGTGGTGATGAAAGTGATCGAGCAGCAGGGCCCATTGTATCAATTTTGATGTACAGCTGAGTGTCATCAGCATGGAAAGAGATTGCATGCTGGCTGATGACACAAACAAGGAGGCAAATATATAAAATGAACAGAAATGGACCAACGACAGACCCTTGGGAACACCACAGGTGATAGGAAGGGATTGGGACTTGGCACCCCCCATGCTGACATATTATAACCTGATTGGCATTTTTCAAAGAGATTGTCTAGTTTTAAGTGGCCCTGAAGCTGAGCAGCGAGGCGTTTTTTTCCAGCACTTTTGACAAAAATGAGAGGTTAGATATGGGTCTGTAATCAGCTAAGAGCAGATAGTTCTTCCAGCTGAAACACGCTTCACATTTTAAAGAATCTCTTTGGGCAGCCACGATGCTACAGGAACTACAGGCACTCAAACTTAAAGAGGTTTGATTTGAAAGAAATGTCATGTCCCTTGATCTCAGTGCTAATGGCATAGACCAATAGTTGAAATATTCTTTTAGCTTGTAGAAGAATATCCATGGTATTTCAATTTCTGGGTACTGTTGGCAATAAAGTGCATGTTCGAATCTCAGAGTAAAATTTACAAGTACCTGCATAGCTATTGACATTCACATCGACTACTTTGTCTGTTTGATTTGTAGCAATTTTAAAAAAGAAAAAAAGTGCTTGTATGACAATGTGGTTTGTGAAAACATTAGACGGGTGCACGCTGCAAATCATACTTGAACAATTTTCAATCTGAGCTGCTCTCTTTCATTCGGCTGAACTGACTCCACATCCCAACAACAGGTTGGCTAGATGGATCTCTGCTGGGTTGGACTGTGGAATTTTGCAGTTTCTACTCATTATTGTATAACTCCACATTAGGATGCAGAAACAAGACCTGGTCGTCTCTCGTATGGGGACCTGGTAGTGTGGAAGGTGTCTTGCAGTGAAAGCATCTCCGCTAAAGATGTGTCTTGCTGGTCACTCTGGTAAAACATTTCTACTAAGGTCAATATTCAGAGCAAAAAAGACAGAAGGGAATATGTTTATCTGTTTGGAGTCACATAGCTCGACACATAAATGATTGTTTTCAGGCAACATCTTATTTCTAAACACTAAGCTGTGACTCAATGTGCAATCTGTTGTCTGTTTCCTGGCTAGACATGCATAACCATCTGCCTTGTATTTTAATTTACACGGAGCTGCCTAAATGAGGGAAAGTTCAGATGGAACCAATAATGTGTAAAACTTGACTCAAACCAATTATCCTTGAAAATTCATGTGAAAAATTGCAACTCTCCCTATGAAAAACAAAACAAATAAAAAAAATCTTACTCTTGTTTTATGATATTCATGGAACAAGATAGAGCCATTATATTCAAACACACAATCTTATTTACAAGAACTTGGGGTACCTGCGATGAATTTAATCTCAACATTATAAAAATAATGTGTTTTTTTTCACTGCCTCTTTCTCTTAATACAAAGTAAGATAACATGATCACAAAGAGGTAAGACCATTTTTGGACATGAAGCAACATTTATTAGTCTTCTTACTTTCTGAATGATGCCCCCTGAAACAGAAAGTACCGCTGCACTAACCAAGACATGAGCAATTTTCTTCTTCGTTGTTGGTCTTGTCTCAGTCAGTAATTCTTGTTTCAGCATCATCACATGCAAGGAAAAGGAAAGCATTATTATAAGGGTTCGACTCATTTCAGGAGCATTGTGAATGCAAACTCGGACCAGCTGAACATTGTGATTCTAATTGAGTCAAGTCTCCAGTTGTACCATCTACAGAACTATTGGGTATAAAAGCAACCTTAATTTGTTGAGCAAGGATTGTTTCATCCCTGTGTCTGGAGATAAACACAAGATTGAGAGAAGACTTTAAAATAATCAAACAAAGCTCAGCTTCTTCTCATAAAAACAAAAGATACGATGTTCTGGGTATCCTCCACTGTTGACCTTTTCTTGACCAAGTTCTTCTTCTTGGTTTTATTGACAGGAGACAGTTCTGCTCAGGTATCATGTTGCGCTGTTACGCAGCACTGGTCAAGTTCCCAAATTATTTTCCTCTTCAATATAAAGAATATGTCTGGTTCCTCCGGAACCAAACTCTGATTCCCAGGGGAGAGTAGGGACAGATGCTGAGGAATCTCGTCTGTGAATGCCACTGGATAAGCAAACAATCAATCAACAAAGTAGGTAGGTAATCCCACCTGGTAAACACACCTGCCAGTGGAAACACAAGATAGACCAGGACTTACTATTCCAAACTATCAGCCCAAGCTGAGCTGTACTGCTCAGTGGAAACGTGGCTTTACAGAGGTGCCATTCATTCTTTTCTGCTTTGTAAAAAGACTGACATTGTAATAAGGTGAACTTTTTCTGACATTCTTCAGAGCTAATGTCCAATGAGGCTCAACAAATTTGGATGAGTTTTGGTGATGCATTCAACACAGAACTGTATTTTTGCTTCTCAGACTCATTTCTAAGCACAAGTTCATGGAGAGGAACTCATGAAATACACAGCAGGCCCACACATTTCAACTCCATGGGAGCAGTGTGTCTATAGCTTCTTCACAAACAGATGACCTGAATGTCAATATCTGAAATGTCCCACTCCTGAAGATAAACAACTCAGTTCTGGTAAATTCTAGTGTACTTCCATTGTCAGTAAGAATGTCTCAGGACCGTTACATTTAAAACAAGTGAATATAAGGAAGAAATGTATCTTTTGACTGCAGTCAAAAACATCTCTTCTATACAAAGATGAGATGCTGTCTCTCTTTGCCACATCCAAAGCCCTTCAGTGACAGGTATAACTAATTCTAACAGTGATAAAAATTTAAGTGGATTTTAATCAAAGAATCGTCTGAGAAGCTTTGATGCAGAGAATATGAAAGGATTTTTGATGATTTTGCCTTTCATTTTTATTAATGAGTAAATTCGTTTTTTTTACTTGCTTTCAGTCTCCCAAAATATCAGCTGTATTTCCATTATTTCTCAAATTAAATTCTTTGTGTTACTAAACTAACCAAAGTTTGTGGCTGCATGATGTCGGAAAATCATATAGTAATACTTTACTTTTCTTCAATAAATATTACATGAAGTCTGTTGCAGGCGTGGAGATGACACTGGTTTGTTCCATTTGCTCGGAGTTATGACCTACCAAGAGGTCTTGCTGTTGCTTGTGTGAGAGATTTGACTCACCTCTCCAATCTGCTCTCTGTTTTCACAACATTTTGGCATTTATGCAACTGCCTCTCAGTTTGCTGTGTGTCAGCAGAGAATGCATTTTTTTCCCTCCATTTCTGTGCATATTCTAAACCCTACAATATGAGTGAATCATATTTTATTCAACAGATCTCTCTTGCAGGTTACAAAATAAAATATCTTGTGTTAAGAGGTCAGAGGGGAAAAAAAGCTGTAGATGGCTACATTAATTCAGACCAATCTCTTCAGCTTTGGTGAGCAGACAAAAACTTGAAGACGAGGGTTTAATAAAGTAGGACAGTATATCAGGTTCATCAAACAGCATCTGAAGACCAAGCAAGTAGCCTGGTAATCTCAGATATGGTACATGAAGTCTGGAGCAGAAGTGGAAGTAGGTTGTTTTTTTTTTTTTTTCTTAATGTGGTACACTTATGGGCATAATTTGCTCACTTTCATGCATCTTCTTAAGCAATAGTAAAGGACCTTGACACAGAGCTGACTTTGTCTCACACCGCTGAGCTGAGCGGACCAGAGAAACATCAGCTCCCATTCAACATCGTCGTGTGTTACATTTGACTGCCATGTGCAGCTAATGAGGGTAAAAATAAAATAAAATAAATAAATAAATAAATAAAACTCTTTGATGCAATCATCTAAAAAAAAAGGATGATTTCTAAAGGGTACCTTCTACATCTTGTGTCCATCCCTGAAAAAACTGAGTTTGTTTTGAGTTCTAAAGGGAGATTAGTTTGATAATAGGGATTTCAGAAATTGTAAAATGTAGATGTAACATTTTATTTAGTTATTTTAGAATTTTAATTTACGTGTATTAGAAAAGTGAGAAGTGAAAAAATGCAGTGCTGCAGATGTTAAAGAGACTACATGCCAGCTCAGAGAATCAGTTTTGTGTTTGGTGGATTTAGCAAGCAGACATTGTGTAGAGATAGTTTCTGGACACATCTCTCAGTAACCCTCTGTGTTAATTAATTTGTGAAAAATTATTTCCATAATGTAGAGGTTGAATGGGTATGCACCTATTGAGAAAACCCAAAAATAAGTCTGACTGACCAATTCTGTGTAGATCTGTGGAATTAGAGCACTGATGTTCACTTGACTCATTTCCCAACTCAGTTTACAAACTCCCCCCAAAACATTTGAGATTAACAGATTAACACTGCCGCCACAGTAGTTCATAACAGAATTGACTCATTTTGCTCGACTGCATTTTCATTAACCAGCTGGACTGTATGTTTGTGAATTCACATCTCAGCAGTTTGGTTCAGTTAAAAACAAAGTCTGCTCCATTTTCCCCATTAGTGCGCATCGTTTGAGCTGGTGAGATGTGTCAGTCAGCATCTTCAGTGGAAATGTTCCCAGCATCCCACACCAGAGAACACTGCTCAACTTATCTGTGTTTCTCAAATCCAATTTTAAGTCTTGCTTTTAGACTTATTCACTGATGTTTGGGTGAATGGCTGACACCATATTTTTAAATTCATTTTGACAAACTTAGACTGCATATTGATTTCTATTTTACCATGGCTAATTCATTTAGACGTCTCTTAATCAGAGGAATTATTATAATATTGCATCAGGTTTTAATGTGTTTAAGTGTTTGTATGGTATTGCCTAAATGCTTGTGTGTGCTGGAAGTTTTAACGTGAAAACGTATTTGAAGTTAATGTTAAGGTGAGGCTGGTTGAACTGTAAGATTCATACTGCAGAAGCAAAGAGGAGGACACAGCAAGGCTCTGTCTTTAAGTTGGTGCTCTTCGTAAACCCTGCACATCATCGGGGCATACTAAGCAGCCCATGTTGCTGAGGGTGAGCAGAGTTGTGCAAGAGGAGAATATGATCTGCATGGGGAAGAAATGAAACAACAAAATGGCACTGAGCCCTCTCTATTGTGTGGATATTATAAAATGAGTGAGATGACAACTGACATAGCCTGGTTAGGTGTAATTGGAGAGCCATCTGCAGAATGAATACAACTGATTGTGCATTCCCATTATCTCAAAATGTTGCAATATCCCCCTCCATTAACAGCCCTCATGCAAGACCTCTCACGGTGGAAGCCGGTGTAATGTCGATGTTGTCTCATTCAGCTGTGTGAAATTTGATAAAGTGATGGGAAATAGATGAACAGGATTTCTGGGAATCACTGGCAACAAATATGGCACATATATACAAGAGATTTCCCTTAATTTGCCACAGTCACAAGGACAGAGAGAGTGGGTGGAGGGACACAGCCATGTCCTGTCTGATTAAATGATTATCTGTGGTCTTGATGGATTGCATGTGTAACTTAGTTTGTCTCTCTAGAGCATCCAGCCTCGAGCAACTAAGCACAGCATACTGGTGCAAGAAGCCTCTCTTCAAAGTATCCCATCGGCAGATTATCAGTCATCCTGTGCAGGGGATGTTAGTAGAATATGTGTGTACAGGGACAGTCATTTATATGTGCTGCAAATGACAATATTTGTTGGTCGAATCTTAGCAAGGCTCCAAGGTGTCTAATGTGCAGATTAAGGGACAAATGTACTAACATATGCTGGAAGCACAAACTCTCTAGCGACTTAAACTGCTATCAGGATTTATTTAAGAAAAAACTGATCTGGGAAGGCACAGGTGCAGTAACTTCTGGATCTGGCTTTATAGCTTATATTTTTTGAGACTTGTATCTGAGCGAAACATTTGGGGGGAGGAGAATTTAAACAAGTCCCACAGCCAGATTTACCAGTCAGCTTACTGGTAAATCAAGCCAATATTTACAACTGAATTGAAGCTTTGCTCAATTTTGCACTTAACATCACTGCTAGAGCAAAGATTGTGTCAGTGAGGAGGATGCTGCCAGACAAACTTCACCCAAAGACATGCTTAAATTTCTGCTGGAAGTCAAAAATGTTTTGGGATAACAATAATTACAACTTTATGTAGTTCTTTTCTTAAGAGTTCTGTACTCTGAAGTAATTCACTTCAATAAATAAACCTAGGCAGGACAATTAGAATTGAAAGAGATTTTTAAAAAAAAGGATAGAAAGCGAGTGGGTCACAAAAGTCAGGCCATACCATGACCTCTTGCTGCACTTTGCTTTGAACCCATTCAGACCTTGGCTTTTTGAAAAAAATTGAGAAAAATATGATTTAAGCCATTATTTTCAGAGTGATGATATTAAACCCTACATATGTCCTATTTATTGGAATTATTTTCTCAATAAAAGCCACATCTTGAAATAGCAAATAAACTGCAGTCAAAAACCTTGTTTAGACTCATCTGTTTTTCACAACTGATGTGCATCATTTACTGGAAAGGCCATAAATTGCTGAATGGTTGAATTAAAAGTTTGAAATGGAACTCCAAACTGTCAGAACGTACATTTAGACAGACATACTGAAAGAGATCATTCTCCACAGAAATTTGAAGCAGCTCAAATGGGCCAATTTGTCCACGCAAGTAAGAAAAAGAATGTTTCAGCTCATTCCAGTGTGTGATTTATGAGGACTGCTGCAACAATAATGGTTGTAAAACAAGTCACACAGCACTGGCAAATGTAGACATTTCTATGTGTTTTTAAGAGCATGAGATCAGAGCAAGGTACTGGTTCATAGAGTCACTGATAACAGTGATCTGTCATGTTGTGACTTCAACTCCGATTCTGCCTCTGACATTATCAACATATGGACACAAAAGGACAACCTTCTGCCTGCTCAGTTTTCAGGAAAACAAAACAAAAAAAAATGTTAACAAAAATGGTAATTACTCCCTTTGCTTCCACCTTCAGCTGAGAAGATGTCTACAAATGTCAAGCCTTCAATCACGAGCTCCTGGCATTTCTGAAACAGAAGGAGCAAGCCACATTTGTTTCACCTGCGCAACGCTAACAACAACTGAAGACGCAGAGACTCGCAAAAGCAAAGCTCTGTCATCTTCAGCACACCATCTTTACAAAATGAAGCAGTCATTACACAATGTTACCTCTTTAAACCAAACACACACACAACGAATTGCTGCAAAATCTCTCTGATTACCTCCACATCCCCTTTTAACAGCTCCCATCACGAAACATACATACAGGTATTGATTTTTCCTTTTACTGCTGGCTGAACTTAACAACTAAGTCCATGCCACTGCAGCACGAAGTACAGCGTCTCCTGCAAGGACACGTGAACGCTCAGAGGTGGAGAGCAAGTCCATCTGTTCATGTACTTGTCCATCTGCTCCACAGATTCATCCTTTCTATCCACATTACCATCTACACTGAACTATTTCTGTAATAGTGTGACTGGGTTTTACATCACACTTTATATTTGAGCTCTCACTGATGCAGTCATTTTGTTGGCTCCTTCATTAACGTTGAAGAGAGGACAGACAGAGACTGGAGGAGGACATGCAGGGGTGGGGATGGCACTCCAAACTTCAGTCTCCAGAAATGTGAAATGAGGTGCATGCATGTGGAGCCTTGTGGCTACAGTCTTGTAAAGATTTTAGGTGATACAGTAAAATAGGCAAAACTTCAGTTCAGCTGGTGCTCAACTAAATTTAAGTATAGTTATTACTTTTTATTAAATTTTACTTTACAAAGAATAGATTTAAGCAGTGTGGTTCCAGCCTGAAGTTCTCAAGAAGACTTTTAAAATTGATTTCTGTGTTGTGCATCAACAGGATACTGAGCAATAAATTATTTCCATTTCAAACTAATTTATTTTTACTACTCTACTTTATTGAGGAAAAAAAGGTTAAAAAATAACATTTGGTACTTTAATGCCTATTAAAAAAACATGCCTGCAAACTTGTGTCACCTTTCGGCAGCATGCATTGTTTGAATCAAAATGGCATTCCCAAAAATTGTGTATTGGAGAGCATCTTCTCAATAACATATCTTTGATGGAACACAACTCACTCAAGTAAGAGGTTGCTAAACTGTTTAGAAACGTCTTAATTAGCTACTTGGCATCAAGACCTCAAAACTAACGCTGGCGTCTGCTGAAGTCTGGTTTAGTTTACGTTAACATGAAAAAATACATTCATTTCACCATGTAATGGGAATTAAGGCGTGCCCTTGACTGTGGTTAACCACATCTTTGCTGCAGTCCACCAAAGATGTGTTATTGCGACGATGTGCTTTGACGTACGAGTCCCGTGATTGACATTTTGAGTCAAACAGCCAACGTAGGCAAAAGTTACGTGAGTTTGCAGGCATGAAAGAAAAACAAAACAGGCACTATTAAAGTTGTACTGGGTTGTGTCTGGGCATGATTGACCCTCGATCCCAATCCCTCCACTGACCCTGCAGTCAGATCATACTCACCCACAGTTACAAGCTTGTGAAAATGTCATAACATCATTAGACTTGTTTATACTAAGGTGGCAATGCAACCGAGTTCATGGATTTCTTCCTTTTCTGGTCAGATACAGCCCTCTCACACTGTTCAATCTCTGAATTAATACTGAGCTGTACTATTAAATGTTTGTCATGAAAAACAGTTACATCTCATGAATGCGCTGCGTACCAAGGCACCTGGACTTCCTTTTCTTGAAAATGTCCCACCTTCTGAGTGGAAGGTTTTGTCTGTTCTGCTTTAACTTACAAATTGTCAAGTTTGAATGGACTCTTAAATACTTTTATGGACATTGCACATGAGTCGTTTGTTTTTTCGCCATGTTCAGCAGAGGCATATTTTAAATTTTCAAACATGACTAGATACTGTCTGGAAGCGCCGGCTTTCCATTATATATGGAAGATGTCTGATACGGATTGTGAATTTGTCGGTGCAGCATTTGTCATAGAAGCAGGGCAGCACTGAGCACATCTTCCCTCCGCTGAGCCTTTATCACCATCAGCAGGTGCGCCAGCAGGTTCTCTCAGAGTAACATCATTACACTTCTGCAAGGCTCGAGCAAAGCAAGAAAAATGGTCGCCTGTAGCATTTAATAGGGTGCATTTTTACAGCAGGGAATAATAACGATAAATAAATAAATATGCTGGCAGCTACTGGCTGATATTGACACGTAAATTGTTTCCTCATGCATGCGGGAATGGCAAAGCCTCAGTGTGAAGAATAATGATCTTTACTGGAGCAGAGAATGATTAATGAGCCTCTCACCACTGATGCAAACACTGTATGGGGCACAAATTTGGTTCCTTGCTTATGTTAAGACTAAAATTTAAGAGGTACAAGCAGGTGTATAAATAGTAGGTATTGCATGTATTTGACTGTGGACACAAGCCCAACTCGTCAATTATCAGAGATGCCGAGCAGAAGACCAGCAGCCTACATGAAAAATTAAAAGCTGCATGAAACAAGATTTTGGCCTTGACAGAGCCAGCTCCCTTTTTTTTAAATATAGACTCTGAAGATTTTATTGTCAGACCATCTGAAGGGAATCAAGTATTCAGATTGTTCATTTGCCAAATGTGCTGCCCTTCTCTGAGATAAGGTGAACCTATTCTCTACTTGTATGTATTTGTATGTTTTAGTTTTCTTTCTGTTTTGTGCATCTTGTCACTCATTAAAATGTCCTGGTTGAAGGATAAACTGTGATATGACAGCACACACACACACACACACACACACACACACACACACACACACACACACACACACACACACACACCATTTCATTGATCATTTTATCTCTTTGATGCTGACCCAAACCTTGTCCACCCAACTTCCTTTCAAATTTTTCCCAAAACACATTTTGTATTCAAAATCAAAACTTGTGAATTATTTTAAGAGAAAGACTGGAGGGCACACATGCTTCAGTTTCAGGATTTACGTGTCTGCTTAACTGCCTGTTAAGGTTCATTAGGGTTTTATGTACTTTGACAAAGCTAACAAGAGCAAACAAGCTGTTTGTCCATGGCCTTTTGAACAACACATAAAAATGTTGTCTGATCTGTCTCCCATGTTGGCAGGTCGCCTTCATTTTATGAGGAAGACCGTACGTGTCGAATACAAAATGCAATCTCCCCGGTGTGACTACGTTCATATTTGGTGGAATATACTGTTATGTCTGTTTCCTCAAAGTGTTACAAGAGAGTATTTTTTTTAAATAGTATTTTAGACCCAGTTGATCCTGGATGAATAATATAAAAAAGTAATCATATTACATCATGTTTAAATGATTCAGATAGGAACTATACCTCTTTGCAAACAGCTCGTTCTTCATGAATACCACACTGAGGTAGTCAGGTAGACAGATTTGCTGTTGGCCGTGTAGGCAGCTCTCAGTCACTGTAAGATTTAGCTGAAAACGCCCAAAAAGAGAAATTTCTGCCTGAGCAGAGGAGCCAGGGAGCCCCACGAAGTCTAGTCAGGACAGCGGGTGCACTAAAAGCCTTTTCACAACCTTTTCAGACTCTCCTCTGCTAAAGAGAGAGTCTGGAAAAGTGCACCTTGGCAAAAAATATTCATCTTACACTGATTCTGAACAGTTATAGTGCAGTCCTGATGTGATAAGCAGTGGCAATTCCCTTTTCACGCCCTCCGTTTTGACCCGTTAGGGAACGTCCTCTGATTCATCCAGCATCTCAGTGGGAACCACACTTATAGCGTGTTTTCAGCTTCTGAGAAAGATAACAGGAAACTCTTGAGCCATCCCACTGGTGGATTTTACAATATTGTATGAACTCTGTGTGAACTTACTCCATGTAAGGGAACAAAGCAAACATCATTATCGAGTTGCCATTCTAGGACATTTCTGGTTTCTTAAAGGTTTATTTCATTTTAGACTGCCCTTATGAAGGAAGACTGCATTTAGACCCTGTTAAATCTCATGACATGCACAGGTTTTCAACCTTACCGTACATTACCCTTCATTCTTATCAAACAAAAGTTTGTTAGTGTTGCTAATACTTTCCCTACACTTCCTACAACCTCAGATCTTTTAAAATCAAGCTTCTATAAAATCATAAGTTTTCTGTGTTTTACAGTTAATAATCGGAGACTGAAAGTTAAACTTTAAGAGAGTCGTACTTTTTCTTGTTAACTTATTTGACACGTTTTTAACATTTACCTGCTACATTCTTTGATAAGCATCTTTTCCCTCTGCTAGTGATATTTTCAGAGGTTACTTGAGTTATGTACTGCACAGAAAATCACCTACTTACAACTCAAGTGGATGCAATTCACATGCCCACCAGGTGGTGGCAGCAGCAGCTATTATGACGCTCTCTGGTGCAACTAATTTATCAATGAAGAGGAAAAAAAGGTTCATTGTACCACCCAAATGCTAATCAAGAAATAACAAAATAAACTGCTGTTCACTGCTGGGGGCCGGCTCCAAAAGCGAATCAATTTCCACTGACGAATCGGCTCATGTAGCCACAGCTACTTTGATTGACACAGCGTAGGCTTCCTGGGCCTTTTTATTTGGAACTTTTACTTTTTTTCCCAACAAAAGGCTTTTCATCTGAATAGGTTAAGTTTTTGTAGCAAATTTACTGAGTCACACTTTATTTACTCCAACATATGATCTTGAATTTGCAAAAATGTTAATAAAATCTGAGATTCAGTTAACGTTTTATTTTCGCAGCTGGCAGAACTTCATATTAAATGTCAACTTTCATACTTGAAGTTTTTTTTTTTTAAAAAACTGTACCTTTTCACTTCATTTGAGTAAATAATTTGAATTGGTAATTCCTTTCTACAAACCAAACAATTTTGCATTAAGTACAGATAAAGCTTGACGTACATTACTGTACAATTTTCTATCACAACACATCAGACTTGTAGAAATCCAGAACTTGAGAGTCCCGCAGTGACACAACAAACTAACAGGTAGGTATAAGCCAGTAGTAATTGTTATGTTGTACCCCAGAAGACATCTGACCCTCTGAATGTCAGTCCAAGTCAACCAGCAAAGGTTTGAGCTATAAAACACAGAAAGAGTAAAACTAGTGTCTGCTACGACTTCGCTTGTGTCAAATGAGCTCATTGATTTCTTCCTCGGGAAATGGGATTTTGATCTAATCCATTTATGTGTTTTATTTTATTTTTTGTGCTTTAGTTGGGGTTTGACATCCCAGTGTGATCCTGGTTGCTTTTGCTTCCTTGAAATCTTGGCATCAAACTGTGACAACAGCTGTTCCTAGTAAAAAGAAAAAAGAAGTACTCACAATCTTTTGATCTTTCGCTGCAGAACTCACCAGGCGACTTTGCAGAGTTTGGATTAAAGCTGTTACTTTGGGATACTGACAATTTTCCAAATATTTCAAACCCCTGAGAATTTTCATGTTTCCAAACATATTCAAAAATGGAAGAAGAGTTCTGATATCCCTGATTTAAAATGTATTTGTGGCCCTTTTTGATCCCCTAATTCCTCCCTGAAGGCAAAGTAAAAAGTGATGTTGAGCTGCTACCTAAAAGCTAAAGACTAATATCTCTGATAAAACAGGCAAAATGATGCTCCACATCTGTTCATTGTCCTTTTCAAATCATTGTCTTTGACTTTTGTGAGGCTTCCTTTTGGAAGTATTTTCCTTATGCTTCATTCTTCTTTGTGCTGCCGAAAATTTTCCATTCTCCTTTGTCTCCACTGCCTGGCTCATTACAGTCCAATTTGTCGTATCCGCTCTGAATGGATCACTGTTGTGTCACTTCCAAAAGCTTCTGAATATGACGGATTTATGACGGGATTGTGGGACAGGATTCATCATTGAATGTCTATCTGCACATGTGGCTCTAATTCCCAGGCCCCCTATGGAGATAATTATGGTCTGGTTGTGAAATTCCTAATCCAAGGACAGGATTTAGCACCAGTTTTCCAAGAATTATTCACACTGTATTATATTAAATAATATCAGTGGGTGGTATGGGTTTGATGGAAAGCTCGCTTTCTCCTGCTATAGTTGACAACAATGCTACAATTTTTAAAACCACGGAGGGAGCCATTCTGTCGAACAACTTCATGATGTGGAGGAAACAGCTTGAGAGGGGAGACGAGCACTTTAGAGGACATGTCAAGAGTGAAGATGTTGTGATGAGCAGTAATGTCTCCCCCATGCGTGTTTCGGTGGTCATGCGTGTAACAGAGACAGATGCAGGTGGACGAACAGCAGGAGCTTGCAGTAAATAGTGTTGAGGAGAGCGCCGCGGTAAATAATGAGCTTGGGAAGCTTCTCGTTTCCCCAGCCTTCTTTGTGTTTGGATAGGCCAGTCACCAACTGGGCTGCAGGCTAATTGGCTTTTAATTAGCGTCTGATCAAACACACACGCAGCCCTGCCGACGCACACGCCAGCTCCGCCAACTCAATGCCGAGGTTATCACAAAATGTCCTTCAGCATCAAGCATGGGACTTTGTACCGCAGTCACCTGTCTTACGCATGTGAGGAGGCTTTTGCTTAAAGAGAGAAACAAAAAAACAACAACAAACAAACAAAAAGCAAAGTGGCCCTGGCTAAACTCACAACAAGACTTGACCTTTAAATCCTTAAGGAAAGTAAATCACCTTGTAAAATGGCTCAACACCCACGTGTTATTTTCCAGGAGCCAATTTACGATCTCTGCACCTTTAAACTCAGTAACAGTTTGCTCTTCCACTTAGACTCTCAATGATGTAAAACAGCCACCATTTTACAGGCAGAAGAGCCAAAAGAGCCATATATTTTCCTGACTGTGTCTTAAAGTTATTAAATAATAAAATTAAGCCAAATTTATATTGATAAAAAAAAAGAAGTTGAGGAAATTGCTGTTAGGAAGTACTTTGTGGTTTTTCAGGGCCCCTACCTATCAAATCCACTTTTTAGAGAGCTGAATGAAATCTAATTCATGTGAAAAGTCTCAACCAAGTTAACTTTTTTGGGATTTAAAAACACATAAGCTGTTCAGATTTGCTGTGAGGTGTCACATCCAGTTTTGGGAAGTAACACACTACTCCAAGTAATCTTATTTATTATATACAATATACTGGAGCAAAGAGGAGGAGGATGTTATTACAGTTTCCCTCCCAAATGAACATAACGACTTTTTCCTCCCACCTTACCACAGATGAGCTTTACATACTGCTGCTAACTTTTACAGATTCACAGAGACAAGAACAAAGTGTGTAGGTTTAAGCATTAAGCCTTGATCCTTCAGAACCAGTATTAGCTGTAGAAAGAATTTGTTCTGATGGTTATTACAGGTCATGGAATTTCAAAGATTGTACTAGTTCTGTGTGAATAGGACTTAAGCTGTGCTTTGATTGGCGTAAATGCAGGTCTGAATTTTGTGAGATGTAGCGGAAAGTAGCGTAATGAGTTATATAAGGACATAGTTTTGGCTTGATGTAACGAGTAAAGAGATTACCCCAGTAAGATGATGGAGATCTCAGTTTTCCAAAAAAGAGAGTGAATCTGCCATGAAAGGCAAAGACAGCTCCCATCAAAAAATAAAAAATAAACAACAAAACAGGTAAAACTTTTCTGAAACTCATCTGTAACCTCATCTCTCATCTATATTTATGAATTGTAGGTAATGATTGAAAAAACAAGACTGTGAATGCATGCAGCTGAAATGGTGTCCTGTTCAGGGTGGTTTGACTCTTCTTTAGAGATGGGGTGAGAAGTTCATGTATCTGGGACGGACTCGGAGTAGACCTGCAGCTCCTCCATATGGAGAAGAACCGGCTGAGATTGCCTGCTGGTCACTGTCCTGGGGAGGTAGTTCAGGCATGTCCAACTGTGAGAATGCCTCGAGCCAGATCCAGAACATGTTGGAGAGATTACATCTTTGGGTTGCCTGCAGCATACTTTGGTAACCTCCCAAAAGAGCTGGAGGAGGTTGTCGAGGAGATGGAGATCTGGGCCTCTCTGAGGCTGCTGTCTCGTTGACTCAAACCCAAATAAGCAGAAGTGGATAGAGGGTAAATGAAACATATCAATCACATATTAATCTAATGAGAGACTTTTAAGGTGGCATCTCTTTTTGGCCAGGTAGTGTATAAAGGAGATGTTCAAGAAGAAAGAGTTAAGGTGTGAGTGAGTGGAGAGAGTAATTCGGCATTGTCGAGCCTCCATCACTGTCAGGTGTCTTTGTGGGTACAAATGAATCATCCGAGTCTGATATAGTCTGATCGTAATCTCCTCTGAGGTGCATGTCAATAGGAATAGTGGTCTTCCTTTGTGAGTGATGCACCCTGGGCAGCAGTGTCACTGACATTTAATGCTGACAGGCATAAAAACCCGTCCGAGCGGCGACTGATGATACCGACCGGCCACCGTGACTCAGCCACTCTCTGCTGAGATGTAACGGCGAGTCGAGAGGAATCTGGCTGGCTCCTCTCTGACTGGGCTCACAGTGCTGGGGGCACTTTTAGACATGGGACAGCGAGGAGCACAGCTGCAAGATCGAAATCTGATGCCCCACTAAGTCACTTCAACCGTCAATGACTTAATGCAGCGTATGCAGACTGCAGCTTCAAGGAGCTCTGCCGAATAAAAATGGCTGCTGTGAATATTTTTTAATGTGAAAACAAACCTGCTGCAGGGCTGATCTGCTCCTGGTAAAGAACTCCAATATCATGAAAGGTCATGATCAAATATGACTTTTCACTGCAACACAAAGGTCATCTATCCATCAAAGCATAAACCCTGGATCTGGTCAAAATTAGTTATTCCTAGCATCTAAAGGTTCAGAAGCTCTTTCAAACTAATGGACGTGAAGGAAGCAAGTTAATTCCACATTTGATGAAACTCTGTCATTGCCATTTATATTTAGTTATGTTGCAAATATTGTTTTTATGGTGTATGCCAGTTATTAGGACGGGGAACGTCTGCTTTCACTCATGGGTAAAACTTAATCTGGTACCATGACAGTCTGTGTCTTTAAAAAGCAAGATCTGAAGTCACCTACAACTTCCTTGAGAGATTTTGAAAAAAACAAAAAAAAAAAAATCTAGTGCCATAAAAATTCATTCAAATCTTACTTTAACAGTTGGGAATTAATTTTAAAAGCTGATTAACTGGTTTACATAAGGATAACATGCATTTCAAAGCCATTTCTTAAGATAAGAACTGTCACTGTTAGAGGAAGATTCATCTTTTTGAGGTAAACTTGACCGAGGAAACAACTTTAAGCACAGAGCAGAAATATTACAAAACAGGTCACTTCAGGTCTTGGGTAAGGCTACTGATATTGATTAAACTGATGATTGTGATGGATGAGTGTAGATGCACTGCTGAGACAATTAACACTTAAAGCCTGACAATGACTTTTGAAAAACATTTTATTTTTTCATAATTATTTCTTGTTTATATGCTCAACATTCCATCATAGCCTTCAGACTCATCATCTCCTTTTCCCCAAGAATCCAGCATTTCTGTGCTCATCTGTCCTCTTGAAAAGAAAGCTGATTTCACCCACCAGTTTTAATCTTTACACCACCCATCCATTTTTAAAAAATTCTTTTCATTTATGTCTTAGGATTGCGATTTTTAAAAAGAGCTTGCATGAGAAGCCTAGAAAGTAAAACATTTACATGTTGAGCAGATTGTCAGCCACACCCACTCCTCCCCTGTGAGTGGATCTGGTACCCCTCCCATTCACAACCATTTCCAGTGGGGCAGAATGTACCAAACCATTCATAACAGCATGGGGGCGGGGTTTCTGCGATGACTCAGAGCCACTGTTCAAAACAACCAAGATGGCTGCGGAACTGCTAGTAAGAAAGTCATCTGAAAGATGATTGTAGAAATTAATGTTTCTTTTAGATAAAGTATCAATATACTAGTGAAAAAATAAGTGCCAGAACAATCAGTTACTTAACTGGTTGCATGTGATGCTAACAGCAAGCATGTTCATTAAAAACCTTTCTTCATTAAAAACATCAACTACTTCATATTATTTTGGTCTAAAATAGAGAAGTGATGAATTACATTTTGTGGTTAAAGAACCACACCCTTCAAACCAGTGATGACTGTGCATAAAACTAAGTTTAAGTACTTCAAACTTGTTAAACTTTCCTGGAGATTAATGTGTTTCCAAGTTTCATCAGGTGGCAGATCTTTATAATGTTTTACGTGAGAACCATAAACTATGATTAGTGGAGTTGATCAGAGCACGAATTAAGTGTGAAGATTCCAGGGATGCATTTTCCACCTATCACAGTTTGTAAATATTGTCCAAACTTTTTTTTGACACCTAAATTCAATCAAAAAAAATTCCTGATAAACTTGTAACGAGGAGTGATTGTACCAAATCTCATACTCCTCCTCTTAATCTTTATATTTATGTGGAAAAATGAAATAAACCAACCGATATTTCACAAAATGAGTTGAGGATTAAGATAGAAGATGAGATCAACAACATTTTTCTCATCGAGGAGCACAAGTGTCTTAAGTTTTAAGGGAGACGTTACCAAACCTGACGAGAGTTGTTTCAGCCAGGAAATAACTTTCATGCAACATGAAATCGTTTAGCTGGTCGAATGCAGAGTGAAAACAGGTACACTGTGTCGTGAGTAAAGAAATCCTGCTGACTCCTCGATGGCTATAAAATGGCAGGCTCATATTTTTCAGATAGCTGCCACGGCTCCCAGGGGAATGAATCCTTTGAATGGCCCATTAAATCATTAAAATAAGCTCCTATTCAGAGAGCCTGCTGCATTAGTTACCAACGACACACACACGGTCACAGTCACACACCCAATAACCAAACATCTCACACAGGAACACTCAGAAATTATAACACAAACTATATAAGAGGGAATAAAAAAGGGGGGTTGGGGGGGTGGGCTCTGAAGTTAGCTTTGAAGCTCTGAAGTTCGATTTCGCATTAAATCATGTCGCCATTTTCTTTTATCCTTTTAGCAGAGCTTTGAGAAATCAATAATGAAAGCATCTTTTGATTTGATTTCACAGAAGGAAAAGTCAGAGTGCAGACAGCTCTGACAAAGCAACAGTGTGATGAGATGTCAGGCTGCACTCTGGCGAGGAAAAAAAAAAGTTTTAATGTTTTACCTCATCAAAATGCATGAAGGCACCATAATCACAGGGGATCATCCTCTCCGTTCACTTTAAATTTTAAATCCTACTTATGTGCATTGTTCTGAAGTATGCCAAAAATACACTTTCCCTGAATTACAACAGAAGAATACATAAAGAAAGTAATATCTCTGCTACCTGAATAAATCGGAGGTGTTCTGCGAGCTGTGCATTCATGCATACACATGCTTCATTTTCTACAAGCATGCAGATGGTGAAAGTCAGAGCTAATATGTTTCTGTGCTCTCGTTTTGTCCTCTGGTGTCCCTGAGCTTTTTGCAATTCTGCAAAGGCTAATGCTTTACAGAATCAGTGGAGGTTCTGCAGTCACACCTCAGGTATAATCCGGCTGCAGAGTCACAAACACAAGTGCTATAACACTCATGTTTATGCTGTAGATCACCTTTAGACTAAAGTTTATTCTGTTTATCTTAAACACAGCAGAAATTTTTTTTCATTCTCCAGGTTACCTCTCTTTGTCTGGCCTGTAATCCTCGACGTGACTGTTCTTTTCACAAGCACACTGAAGTCAAACGTATAAGATGTTCTTTTTCTGATCCAACAGTTGAGATTTTGTACTTGTGCCCTCAAGTGTCTGCTCTTATTCCATACCTACAATTCAGCCCGGCTCGTTGCAGAGCCAAATCACCGCAAATTGCTTCTGAAATTGTGGCCGACAGCAGACTGCGGATGCCAGTGATGGGCTGGAAAAGAGCTGGAGTTTTAAATTCTTCCAACATTAGGATCAAAATGAAAGCTTTACATCTGTCTCCTCTGCATTTCGAACTACAGCGGAACCGAAAACAACTCAGTTTCTTACATTAATGTTGACTTTTCTGTTTTGTTTTTTTTTTTTTTGTTCAGAATCATTTGAAGTGATATAATGGCGCCATGAAGATTACGGGCTTTTACGTAAATACTGTCGAGACACAATAGTTGTGTTGATGAATCCATGTAGAGAATCTAGTCTCAAAACAAAAAGAACAAGCAAATTACATTACTTAAGAGCTTTGCAGCATTTAATGCTGTTTTGTTATTGCGTATTGAGCCCGAGAGGCTTCATCTGACAGTTTGAACTGCAGAACTGTGCACACATTGGTGAGGGAGCAGTACGATCCCTCCCGTTGTAATAAAACTGCTATTCTGATACCCCCGCTGACCTCTTCACCGCCTGCTGGATTTCTCCAATTCTCTGCAAGGATTTAAATATGAAGGTTTGCTGGGTTTGGGAGCTCTTTCAGACTCTTTCCGAGACAACAGATGATGGAAAGCTGTGGAAGCGGAGAGCAGCTTAGTATAAGAGTTTACTCAGCAAGCAGCATGAGGTCGAGCCGGTATGTAAATGCACACATTTGCATTTCATCCTGAGGGTTTATGTGAAAAGCGAGCTGGTAGCTGAGAGAGCGTGGTTTTAGAAAATGCAAGTAAATGAACAAAGAACTTAAAACAAATGACTACAAACATAAGCCAATTAGCAAAAACACATTCAGCAGTTACAGTTAAGAAGGCTATTGTGTACAAGCTGCAGGATTTCTCAAGTTTTTTTCTCCCTTGTGCTCTTTTGAACATTAGTTTCAAAAAGTTTTGAATACTGGTAAATCTTTGAAATTGCTCTATAAATTCAGGATATTGCTAAAAAGATGTTTTGTAATTTATGCTTCTCAACAGGAAAAAAGCAGGAAAAAGTATGCAAAGGTATTTCATATAGCTGGATTTCTTTATTAATTTTCCATAAAATGTGATCTGATTTTTATCTAAATTGCAATAATAGACAATCTAAGCTGAACCTTTGTGTTTGTGTTTATTATACACACTTGTTAACCCTTTAACTGCCTGCTCAAACATATGGTTGATGTGATTTTGGGGTCACTATATCTCAATGAAAGGAGTAGGGCAGTTAAAGGGTTAAACATTCACAACTGGTGGGCAAACGTAAGTGAACCCTTGGAGTTAGCGGCTGGTTGAACCTCCTTTGTCATCAGACTTCATGAAAGTGTTTTTAGAAACTTGGAATCAGACCTGGACAATGTCCTGGAGAAGCTCCAGATGTGCTTCAGCTCAGACACATTTGAGGGGATGTCTGATGTGAATCGTTCCCCAGCATCTCCGTGCACCCGAGGTCTGAGTGGGCCACACTAATTTCAGTTTTCTTGAACTGAAGTCATTCTGTGGTGAATTTACATTGTTGTCATCACCCCTCTGATGTGGCTTTCATGGAGTGTTCATAGAAATGTTGGACACAGCCATCGACCTGGCCACAAACTTAGGAATGGGCTACGAACGCTGCCTCAGGGATGCTGCAGGACGTGGTCCAAAAATCATTCACAAACTGTTTGTAACAGTTGGTACGTTGTGACCGCGGCTTTCAGTGCAGCAAAATTCAAATGTTTGTCATTTACCAGTAAAAGCAGCTCCAGGTCACACTCTCAAAGACATTTTCATTAACCGAATTCCAGATGTGCAAATGACTGACTCTAGTTAGTTTTACTTGAAGTAATTAGTCCACGGCTACTTACTTATTTTTTCCTCCAGAACTGAAATATTCAACAGTTGTTCTCAGGAAAGACATGAGGAATTTTAAGCACGTTGTGTCAGAAATCCAGTTAATTACAAAGGTTTTTGCTCTCAGTTGCTCCAGATAGGAGTTTAATTATATTCTGTTCCAAATACAAAACAGCATTTCACCTTGAGCTCTTCTGCCCCGAGGCTCAACACTCCATTAAAGGTATGCAGGACATGTTTAATTTTAGCTTTTACAACAATCTTCCAGGGTGAAAAATAATGGAAAAAAGGACAAAGGATGGGAATGAAGGACAAAATCAAAGTAATGGTCAAACACATTAAAACACATGCCAAACTAAGTCTTTAATTACTATGACATAAGTACTGCATTCATAAAAAGTAGATATTCTCATCAACAGTGTACGGCTCACTTCAGTGACAGTTTGATGAGTTGGTTTATCAAAATGTGAACATAAATGTGAAAGACTGATGAGCCTATTGCTTTTTCATGATTTTTTAATATAGTAGCCAGTGCTGACTCAGTTGGGACCTTGGTTCTGGAGTTGGGTCCAGACCACAGATTTTTTTTTTTTTTTTTTTTTAATTTCAGTCTAGTTTTGTGTAAAACCACAAGTTAATTTGGCTTCCTTGGCTTTGTTCTCATTTGCCGTTTTGTGTCATTTAGACACTTATTCAATTTAAATCAGTTTTTTAACATATTAATTTAAATTCTTTCCATAATTTTCAGTAAGATGAATCAACACGTTAGAGGATGGACTGAGATTAACCAGTAAAGACGGCGTTCAGAGTGAGAAGCTGTTTAGACGTTACAAAACAATGAATAAACATATTTTTCTGCTGTTGTGAAACACTGAAAAGAAAATCTGTCTAAACCCTGCTCTCTGGGTTGACCTTTGAAACAATCCACTTAATTTTATGTTGACATTCCTCACCAGCCTTCAATTTTGTTCTATTTTTGTCCACTCCCAGTCTTCTGCATCCCATCAGACACCTTATCTAACTGTTTACCTCCCACTTCTGCTTATGCACTTGACCCTCTCTCATTTCATATTTGCTCCTAAAGGAAGAGTTGGAAAAAAGTAAAAGTGCTCTTAGTGGGAGAGATGGTATGCTGATATAAGTTTGCATTATTGAATGAAAACATGAATGTGCGCAAGGCCATGTTGAACTGCAGATGAAAAAGTGATGAAAGGTCACATTAATACTTGAGTAGATTCTTATGAAAGGCCTTGAAAGAATAAAAGAAACGGATGTTAAATATATAAACTAATATGAGGATACAAAATATAGAAATAGAAGAAACACGACAAGAGGACTGTTTACCAACCACCCGAGCTTGAATGGTATTAAGAGTTTTTCAGCCCAGCTCTCATTAACTGTGTAATTGATTTTCTTTAAAGCTCCAAGTCACGGACTCGCTCGCTCATTTAACACGTATGACCTCTTTAAACTCAGCAATCTGCTCATAACTTAGACATTATAGCATGACGATTCAATCGACTGTGGTTCTGACCACACAGTGAGATCACAGATGTAGATGTTTGATGTGCCAATGCTTTGAATCCACGCACCAAACTCCAAGAACTCTCATTTCAGGGCAACAGGAAATTATACACATGATAAGAAATACACAATAAAGGAAGGGAAGGCAAAAAAAGACTTATTTGGAAAATTTCTTTTCTGATACCTTTCCTGCATTTCTTATCACTAGAAGAAGACAGCAAACACAGAAATCGTCATCATTGCAATGAATTGCAACAGTCAGTTGGATTAGTGACAGATGCTCACTTCCATGCGAACTGAAAGCCAAATAAAATGCTGTTTTATTGTAGAGTATTGAACATATAGCATCAGTATACAGATGTAAACTGTTGACTGTAATTTAGTGTGTCATAAAGGATGGACTAATATTCTAAAATATTCACCTTCAGCTTGGGATTAAATGTTCAGTGATCTCAGAAAAAAAGCATTGTTTTTCTGGTGAACACAGTCCACTACTTCCTGGGCCACCTGAGACGTTTCATCGCGGCCTAAGATTCTGGACCTGCAGAAACATCTCCCACCAGCAGGAGACATCTGAGAAACCCAGTCTGACTTCTTTCTTTCTTCAAGACAGAACAGCAGTTCTGCTCTTAGCTCACTTCCAGATGTCTCCTCCTGTCTGTGGAGTCACAAACCACATCTTCTAACCTCCTGTTAAGCCTGATGTATACGTCTACGTCAAAGCTGTGTCATAGGTGTGAACCGTACCGACACGTGCATCCCTACACATGTAACTACACGTCATGTCAACACTGACCACAAGGAACATGATTGGTAGATTTGCTCACCTTTGTTTTCAAATTTCCTTCGTCATTGTTTTCAAGTTTGATAGAACGATAATTTCCTATAATGTCAGTAAAAATGACCAATGTTCAACAATTATCAGCCCCAGCTAGTGTAAATGATACTTTATGTGCTTCATTGCTATGTCTGAGCTTCAAACAGGAAGTAAACACAAGGAAACTTGGTCCTGTAAGCTATGGTGCTACCGGCAAAGAACCTACACTGCCTCCTACTGGTTTGGTGGTGGAAACAAACAATGACGCAAACAATAACACAGAATTATAAACACCAGATGATGTACACATGCTTAAGTTGCATTCCTTGCTGCTATGTGAAAGTATAAATCAGATTTCAAACTTGTGCCTTCTTGGGCCAATTCCAAAGATCAGCTGATTGAGCTCTAATTTTGACATCTATAGGTGACATATCCCCTTCATCATCCAAAAACCCTCAACAAAACAGGAGCTTTGCTCAAACAATGGATTGGACTGTGTAAACCTCTGCATATCTAGATCTGATGCTCCACAAATGTACACCTGAGGAAATACATATGCATTGTTAATTTTCAAAAAAACAAACATAACTTTTGTTTTTGTATTTGGAGGCCTATTTCACTTGTTCTTCCTCTTTTAACTGTTTAAAGTGGAGCATTTTCAGTCTTGGTCTGAATTTCTCATTGTTGTTCCTCTCTCAACCTTGTGGCAGCTTTAGTCCTTCTCCTCGTGGTGCACTTAAACCTAGACAAAACACAGCTCTCAACAGTTTCTCAATTCTTCAAAATAAAAGTACATCATCAAACAGGCAGACCACTTTAAGCACTTATTCTATGGCAACCTTTCATCTTCCATGTCAAGGCACACGCCGTGTCCCTGCTGATGCTGTCAGAACACCTGTGGAGCTCAGAGGCCCAGTGTGACACAGCAAACTACACCTGTGAAAACATCAGGAGACCTCGTATAAATCAAAATGATCGATCAGTCACCTTCAATTGGGAGCATGTGTGTGTGTGTGCTTTGCTTTTTAAAAAAAAAAAAAAATTTTGCTTTTAATGCCAGTTTAGGCTTAGGTGAAAACAAAGAGGAAAGGCTTTGCTGAAACTGAACATGCTGCCTGCAGCTCGTTTGTTTCAGTGACACATAATCTCCAGAAAGCAAAGAATGTTTCTCCACAGTGTCACAGTGGCGCTCTAAGGAGGCAAATCTCATCAATGTGTGCAGGAAATAAAATGATAGAAAGCAGAGAGCAGGACGCAGAGAGAGGAACATATAGGGAATTAATGGAAAGGAAAAATTCAAAGCATTAATGCATTCTGTGCACAATCTGACCACGGCTCGGATACTGTTCTTTCTCCAAGCCAATTAAATTCATTTGTGGGATGTGCATTGTTAAATGTGATTTGAATCTGTGTGAGTCATGACAGGTGGAATCCCACAGGTGATTAAGTAATATTAGCCCACGCAGGTCAGAGGGAAGAAGAGTCTGCTTAAACAATTACACGGGCCATTAATCAGGGCATGCTCTTGGTGTTACAAGAACCTGGATTAAAGGAAGTCGCAGGGGCAGACGAGTAGTATAGCTGCCATGCCAACATCATTTCTGAGTTACTGTGAGGAGATTTGATGGAAACCACTGTTTTGTCCCGCCGCTTTGCTGATAAAGTATTGAGTTTTCCACTTAAATGGGCTCACAGGCAGATGCTTCTGTCCGTGGCAAAAATAAACAACAAAAAAGCTTTCTCTGTTCCATCCAGCACCAGCAGCAGAGCAGAGCCCGTCCATCCATCGATTGTCCTTTCTGCGTGGGAGCCAGATGATGCGACAGAGCTCCAGCTGGAGGGGACATTTCTTAGGCTTAAGAGCAAAAGCAGAAAGCAGAGGTGACAGCAGCGGTGTGTATTCAGAGTGTGTGCAGAAGCGTCTGAAGGAGGTGTGCTGCCTGCTATTAGTCCTGCTGGATTAGCATCTGAAACGCTACACCTTCAGGTCCTCTGTCAAAAACATGAGGCCTGGACCGAAGCAGAAATGGTCCTCGTTGGCACACAAGCAGAAAGAGACATGAAAAGTGGACCACCCAGCTACCTTCCTGGCCCACTCCGACAGTCCTGTTTGTGTGTTGAGTTTAGGGCTGGCTTTTGCCAGCCAGAATAGAGCTAAGCTGACCAGAACACTGGATGAAAAACTAATGATGTCTCAGTCAGACTAAGCCTTAATCCCCGATGACATTTCCGAGGGGGATTGTTATTGTAGTCCAGCTTTAATGACAGCGTTGGAGGGGAGGATTTTGTTCCCACCGGGGTCCAATTACAAGCACAAGGTCACAACAAGGAAGACTAAATTAAATGTTAGATCTCACTTACGAGGTTCACTGTAACACACCTAAAATATCACTGACCTTTTAAGGTCATGCAATCACGTGAAAAAGAGAGTAGACCCTTTTTTAGTTCAAAGGTTATACTTACCAGGTCCTTACTGGATCTTCAAATAAATTGATGTCCTTCTGCTTAGATCTTTATAACTGAAGGTGCTAAAATAAAGACCACATTGATCCAAAGTTGACACTGTCTTTGTATTTCTCCTTGAAGTCTCATTAAAGCAAGTTCACAGCTGGGCTATGAACCAGGCATCGGTGAAGACAACATATGGAGCTAGGAGCTGCAATTTAGAAAGTTTGCAGTACATATGACTGGCTGGCAGTTATCTCTGGACTACAAAGGGGTTCTCTGAGCATCGGTTTCCTGAGGTGACCAGGTAGTGCCTGCTGGTGCCTGGGTGTGTCGTTTGTCAGCCATTGTTAGCTTTGCCCTTATGAGTCTGGCCCGGCCCAGAGTCATAATGGCAGTATCTACGGCATGGGCTCGGGCTAATTGGAGGACTGGAGGTCAGTCCTCCAGCTACCAGTTATTAACAGCCTGAGGGAAGAATGGGGGTAGCATGGGGTGGTGGTCTTCCCCTGGCCTTCTGCCACACAGTTCAGGGGGTCAGAGAGGTGCCCCCTCGAGCCAACGTCTCTGACCCCTGTTCAAACAAAGCTTTAAATATCTGTTATATTACTTCCCACAGAAGCCCTGAAGCTTAAAAATGGTTTTTGAACCAGTCCTTGTTCATTTACATTATAGGAGCTGAAGGGAATAAATCACCAAGTTGCAAAGATATTAAGACAAAGTAGTCCCAGCATCTTCAGTTTTAAAGCTTTTGTTAGATGGATGAAACAAAACAGAAACCGCAATAATGCCTATTCATAAAATAAAAGTTTACAAGGCAAGATTTTTCTGGCAAAAACCATGGCGTAAACTTTAAACCTTAATATTCATCAACAATGACAATGTGAGCCTTTAAGTAATAAAAATACAACAAAAGCTGATCTATCTTTTTAAAATAAGGAAACAACTGGAATAAAAGCCTGAAAATAAGAAAAGAGATGGCAGCAAAGAAAAAAAGGAGGTCTGCATTTTTTATGTCATTTGCACAAAGCTGACACAAAAAGGTTATTTTGGTCTTTAATATCAATGTAGGAACAACAAAACACGAATCCTTTCATTCATTTCACATCAATAATTTGATCAGAACAACTTTGTGGCTCTGTATCAGAGCCTCCATTATTCGGATTGTGTGAAAAAGTAATAACACTCCACGCTGACAGCGCAACGGTCTCACTGATACATTTAATCAGCATTTCATATCTTCTGCTGATCATTTTAATCTTCTACTGTATACGGAGTTTGTGAGTCGTTTAAAAGCTGCCACTCAAAACCACTCCTCAGTTCTCAGCAAAGAAAAAAATTAAACCATCTTTGAATAATGACATTCAGGCTGGATCCAAAAGAACCATGTGAGGTGTAAGACAAGTTGTAGAACCAAAACTAAATTGCACATCCAACAAAATCTTTCAGTGCTGCAGGAAGACTGAAACCTTTTTCACACCAATTTGTTCAAGTCAGTTAATCTGAAATTCAAAATTAAGAAAGAAAATGCACAGAGCTAAAAAGAGAGGTGGAATATGGAGGAACACGTTTTGTTTTTCTCAGCATAGAAAGGTTGAAATATCAGTGAAATACATCATACATCAGAGGAAGTGTGGTAGTAAGACGGATTCTCAGAGCAGGGCAGCAGGAAACACAGGAGGAGTCAGAGCTCCTGCCTCGCTCACAGAACACAGCAGGGGGTCTGTTCACAGCTTTCCCGTTTTCTCTGTGAAATTCCCCTCTGAATAAATTCCCACTTGACTTTCATGTCCGTGGTTCATGAGAATATATTTAATAATATCTTAACCCATCACCAATTTCGGATGCAGCAGAGCAGTACAATACTAGTCTGATGTGTTGGAGCGCAACAATCCGCTCTGCGTGAATCAATGAAATAAACATGTTTCAAACAAATCCACCCTGTGTGTTCTGAAAAAAGAAAAAAAAAGATTAGATAAAGCATAGTGCAAGGAAACAAACCTTGGAAGGAAACGGGAATGTTTTTGTCCTGATGCATGCTGAAATCTGACAGAACAGCCCTCGGTGACTTTCTTCAACATCTCAGTTTTGTTGTGATCGCTCTCTTTTGTTTTCCAGAGGAAACTTTTTTTCATCTTAAAGCTGTCAATAGTTTAGCTCTTGTCCCAAATTATCTGTCAAATGGAGCCATCAGTGACACACAAAGTCAGTGATGCAGTATTCCTCAGATGGATGCTGACGCGTATCGCCCAACCAAAACAACTTTTTAAAAATGTCCTCAACCTACTTTTTCCAGCTCTTTCACTTCTTATGTCTGCAGTCAATACCCCACATTGATACTGATTCTTATTCTTTGTCATCTGATGCACAGTCCTCCCAAATGTCAAAGCGCTTTCACATTTTACACATCAACTTTTACAGAGCTACTGGGTCACTCTGCTTTGCCGCTCATACTTGACCTTTGGTGTATCCCATTTTTGTTTTGTTGGAAATGAATCTCAAAGTATGCACCTGTCCTCATAGTGTCTCAGAATGTTTTCAGAGGGGAAACCTCTCCATGAGAATTACCTGTATATTTGCAAAACAAGCTTGTGTAAAAGCATCTAGGGAAGCATACTTTCCCAGCAATGAAAAGAGCTCAAAAGATCAATAACCTACTTTATTCTCAAAAGGACGGCGTTTGAAACTGCCAGCAGACATTTCAGAGCTTGTCAAACTGAGTTATGGAGGCTGAAGAATGGAAGCAAGAACCCTTGAGACTGACATTGCTATTACATAAATAATCCAAAACATTATTTAAATAAGGTTTTCCAGATTGTTTTTAATGAAAATAACTACCAAGCGTGTGTATGCTTAAGATTAGTCATTGTGTTTAGAAAATAACTGAATTAGGTTTAAAACAAGTCAAAGAAGAAAACTCCAAAATGTTGCTCATATAGAGTGAAGAAAGAAAACCCATGAAGCAAAAACCCTTTTTCATCCATTCATCCATCCGTTTTCTACCACTGATCCTGGACTGACGCAGGACCACCAGTGTGAGCAGAGATCCAGAGACCTGGCTCTCCTCAGCCACCAGCACTCGTCTGGCGAAGACATTCTGGAGGGACAGCTGTTCCCAAACCAGCTGAGAAATATAATCAGCAGGGAGTCTTGAGTTTGCCTCGGGCATCTCGGGAACATGTCAGAAACTCCCCCCCTTAAGGCATCCTGACCTTGATGCCCAGACCACCTCCACTGGGTCTTTCTGCTAATGGTTGAGCAGACATCTCCTGTCTATGATCCTGATGGAGGAAGGTCCACCTTGAAGCATCCTAAAAACAGGATGTATTTGCTAATTGTGTAAGGTGATTCAGCCATTAATTAGTCCAACTTCGAATCCCACCTCTTCAGCTGGACTGCAGCCTCTGACAGGTGGAGGATTCTAGAGGTGGTGCTCACATTTTCCACATTTTGTCACAGTTTTGATAAGATATTTGGGAAATGCTTCAGTTTCAGCTTTCAGCTGGACTTTCTTATTGTGTCACAGATAAAAGCTGATGACACAGTGCTTTTTATTTTTTTCTATTGTGTTAGTATATTATCTTTTTCAATTTATTGCATAAAATCAATATCTTGTACGTCTTCATTCTTTCCCAAGCATATGAATAGATTACTCACACACAGTTTCATGTTGGAGCTAATTTCAACAAACCCAAGCCAGAAAAAAAAATTGGACTTCCCCCAACCTGGATTTAAAAGTTCTTTGTGAAAAGATCAAATGAGTGTGGAAATCTGTCTGAATATGACCCGCCAGAGGCGATGAGGAGGATCATAATTGTAAAAATGTGGAGGTGTGGGGAGGAGTAGCTGAGGAGAATCTCCTGACACGGATGAGGCCGTGTGAAATCTGTAAATCCTTGATTAGAGGGATTGTCTCTTCCTCTAAATGGAGATTAAAGTGGAATACTTAAAAAAGGCCCGTTAAGTATGGGAAATTGAGCCTAGAAGAGGATTTATAAACACAGGAGCAAACTTTGTACAAGTCAAGTTTCAGGAGATGGTCTCTCGTTTGACAATTCTGGAAATAAATGAAAATCCCCTTTTTTTGTGCTTAGAAATGAGATCGCAATTCTCTGACAATTTTGTTTTCACAAATTGAAATGTTTATTGTAATATTACAATTATAATCCCCCAATTCCAACTGCAATCATTTATCCTGACTAAAGGCCAATGCAGTGCCATTGAATAATTATTATAATTACATTAATTAAAACTGTATATTAAAAATCTCCTGTTCTAAATTGATTTCTGCTTGTATTTGCCAGTGATGTTTATGTGACTCTCGATAATGATGAACTTAATTGCATATTTCTTTACTATTTTTACCATTTATTGATGCTAATGTTTTTATTTTGTAAAACAGGCCTCTTGAAAATGAGACCCTGTGTCTACATGGGACCAACTTTGTAAGTAAAAAAAAAAAAAAAAAGAATAACTGAATAATTCATTATTATTCAACTGTGCTGCGCCAGTACTGTAGACTTAAAAACAAGGCTGGTACGGGATCAGCCAGCGGTGGATTTGCAGAAACGCGATTCATTTCCAGGATGCGGAGCGGTGAACATCTCCACCTCTGACTGGAGTGGGGAGTGGCAAAAGGCCGCCTCCAGAGCGCTTTGGTAGCGGGGAGTGGCCCATGGCGGCACCAGCTGCTCACTGAGAAACGATTAAAAATGGTACGTGATTAATCTCCAAAGACATCAAAAAGTGTCTAGATTTATCTACAGAGACGTCTAAAACTCCATAAACACAGAATCATATTCACTGAGCTGGCAAAACTGCTGGAGTGCTGGCAGAATCGCTCGTATGCTCCATCAATGAATAACATTTAATAGGATGAAGGAAGAGGAAACAACAATGCAGCCCTTAAGTGCATTAAGGAACGTTTGAGAAACTTGTTGAGAACTTGAGCCTTTCTTTGTGATGTAGCTAGTGTAATAAAATGCAGAAGAATCACTATCAGTTGGAAGTGAGATTGCATGCAGGTGTGAATCACGATCACGATTTTTTTAACGATTCATTTTGCAGCCCTACGCTGAACACTTGCTTTTACAAAAAGAGTCCTTCCATACATACAAGAAACAATTCAACTTTAAAAAATCAGTTCAACACCAAGAGGAAATCCTGCCTTGAATGTGGGCGAGGTGATCCCAGGTTGACTAGAAGGAAAGCACATGAAATAATCTCCTCTGGTCTGAGAATGATTAGATTTTCTTTTATTTAATTGCTAGTTTATATCCCGCCAGACATAAACAACCTACGGTTGCTCTCAGGTTTTTGTTTGTGGTGCAGGAGCTGCTGGTATTAGAAGCTTGTACACAGATAGTGCTTATGGTATTTTATTAAAAAGTGCCAAAGGTTTTCATGATCTAACAAGTTAACTTAAGTAAAAATGACAATGAAGCCGAGCAAACGGGTGCAAAGCTGCCACTCGTGCACAGGGAGACTTGACTGTTTGTGCACATATATCACATGCTTGTGCCTGATTTATGCACAGGTTTTGAAAGTAATTACATGTAAAATTTCATTATCAATTTGATCTTTTATATATATATATATTTGCCCTGCTTATTTGTATTTAAGCTGAATCAGATGCTTTTTTTTTTTCAAAAGAAAAAAAAAAGCCTGATTTACGCTCTAAAGACTCATTCAGTTGCAGCCAAGACTGGTCTCATATTTTTGTATTTGTAGTATGTGACCAAAAAAAGAAAACGAGAAAAAAAAAACAGCTGAGAGTAGTAGTTTCGAAGATCTGAAAGACACAAGTGAAGATGGAGCTCAGAAACTGGCTTATAGCCCATGTGAGAACTGGGTCAACCTCTAATGTAGTTATCTCATGAAGTATTAAACATGGAATATCTTACAGATCATTTATTACTGGTTCCATCTGAAGACAGCTGAAAGGCATATTTAACTATGAGTGGATAACAGAGTGGTGATTCTGTTGTCTGGTTTTGACAGAAATATTCAAATGTTACATGTGGTCCACATGGACTGAGTTCGTGTCTATAATGTCTATGATTTCTCCCGTCGTTCTCTTTGGTTGATTTGCCATTTTCAGAATAAAGCTGCTTAAAGAAACCAGAGAAAGAAAGGTAATGAGCAGCACAGAATACAGAGCAGAAGAGCCATTTCAGGGTTTTTAAGAACAATGAGAAAATGATTTCTACATCTTTAGGCACAATCAGGCTAAAAGGAATCTTGAAAACATCTGTAATTGTGACACATTTTTGCAAGAAATTCTGTTTGAGGGTGGACAAATAAAACAATTTTTTCTGAACTAGTCCTGAAAAAAATGGAAACGGTGGTGAATTTGTGGTGGTGTGACGATTACTCAGATTGGTTCACCACCAGTCGTGCATGAAATAACGTCAAAGCTTCTCTGTGACAGACACAAACATGTTTGATGGTTTACCCGAGTCGGTCTTTTGCATGCTCTCTTCCTAAAGACTGCAGTCGATTAAATTTTATGGTTGAGGTTCTGAGCTCGTTTTGTCCCGTGGGGACGTTGGTCATTTTTAGGGAAAACACAGAGGCCCAGGCAGGACTGGAGATGGCTGCACAATCGAACTGGGACATGGCCTCTGTATGCACACTCAGAGAAACAAGAGAGGAAGAAAACAATCGAGACCACATCAGCCTAGCCTGGGAGGTCACAGCCTTAACGGCTGCCGCCCACTCAGCGATTTATCCACAAAAACAACTCCCTCTAAAAGGAAGAAAACTGAAAACTTTTGAAGTGACAACATCATAAGGCTACATTGCCTCAAGCTTACGACTGAAGTGGATGCCTAAAACAATTCCTCTATCACCCATCTGGTTTTCTCCGATTTCCTCCCGCTGTTCCTCTCGCTGCCGAAAGCAGAATGAGAAATAGGGGACTGCTGTTTTCCCTGTGGACTCGAGATGACATCAGTCAGCTTATCTTCTTCCGGGGTGTCCAGGAGCAGCAGCCCCAGACCTCTGCTTTCATCCGAGTGCCGTGCTTCCCCCTGAGGAGGCAGGTAATAAAGTAAACCGAGAACAGAGACTCTCACACTGAATTAAGCACACAACATCCAACCAAGACCAATATTCTCAAGCAAACAGAAGAAAAATACAACTGAGACAGCGAACTGGGGTGCACGTTCAGTCAGGGAAAACATGCAGCAAGACTTTGTTTTGACTTTTGTCTCAGCCACACTCAGGTCCATTAAAACAAACACACTCCATCAGCAGACATACAATTTGCAGTGAAAAAAAGTCCAAACTAAATATCTTAGCACTGGCCATTGCTCCACTAAAGTCTAATTTCTGCCATTCTGCATTTGCCCCTGTCAACTGCAGCTGGGTTTTTATTGTGATGTAAAGATACCTCGGAGCAACAAGAGCTCAGCCACGTCACATGAGCTCACATTCAGGGACCGCCAAGTCCCGAGGCACACGGCACGGAGAGACAATTTGTCCTTACATGCTGCAACACTTACCAGCAACTTTCAAACCACCTAAAGAAGCAACATCAGCAAACTGCTCCATGGGTTTCCGTGGCAATGCAGCATCCAGATCAACATCCAACATTACTGGCATCACCAGCATTAGAAATGTTTTCTGATGCTGCAAGCGTCTGATTGTACTGTATAACAGATGAATCTAGGTTATTTCCTGAGTTGTTTTCACTGGATCGTGCGCCTTCGTCTGAATCAACCTGAGGATAGTTTTTATGCCAAAGGACCCAAGGATATTTTAGACCATTCTGTTTGGGGCTGAATAATCCAAAAATAGCAGAACTCATGAATCCCTTTTTTTTTTTTTAAGTGGGCCATGATCTGAACAAGAATAGTTTAAACTGAAGAGAATGGAAAGATGGTGTAGACAGCAGCTCAGCTTTTCAGCATTGCTTGCCCCTTTGGTGATTCAGACTCTGCACTCCGTGTGAACATTTCAAGCATTTTAAGGAAAAGATTATGACTGAAAAAGGTTGCTTTTTCATGCAAATGGTGCCTGTTGGGTGTGAGAAAAATGAATGAGACAGTCAGCCACATCAGGAAGCTCTTTCACGGAAATGTGGCATCAGACCAGTCAGGGAAAGAAAATCTGCCAGTTTCTGAGGAGCATAGTTGCATCTGTTAACTACTCTCTTTTGAGCCATCGTGGTTGGTGTAACAGCAATAAAGCATATGGTCATATTGGCTTTTCTAGGCTTTTAAATGCAATCTCTGCAGTAAAACGCATGATCATATAGTTTAAGATGTGGTGGGGCTGCGTGGATTTATCGGAGTTGATTTTCTGGAGGGAGAGTAGCTCACAGCTCATTTAAAGGAAAAGGCTTCAGCATGAATTAGCTAATCTTTGGGACTAAGAACTCGGCTAAAAGCTCTACATTTAATGGATGTGAATTATTTCTTTTCTTTTTATGAACTTGGAGCTCGTTCTTGCAGGAGCTGATATTCCAAAACAAAGTAGAAAACAGTTCAAGAGTGTAGAAACCAGTCCGTCTGTTCAGAAAAGGTTCTTTCCTTTTAGCCTTGAGGACACATTTAGCCCCAAATATAAAGTACTATTTTGGAAGAAGTTGGGTTGAATGAACAGAGGTCCGACACCTCTGGGATGGACACGGACTATATCTTTGTGCCCAATAGGACTTCTGTTATCAGTCAGAATACAGCAGCAGCGTTTTCCCTCAAAAACACTGCAGCACCAGATGAAGGGGGAAAGAATGAGCCACTGATGTGGAAAGGAAGAGATAAGGAGATCCTCGGAGGAAAATACAAATTACACACAGAAGCAGCTTTATTAATATGGAGCAAGAGGAGTTTGTATTCTGACGCCACTTCTACCTGACATGCTCCGCGTATCCGTCACACACAAACACGGATACAGACAGCACAGATGTCCCTGGAGACGGCTGGTTGCCAAGCTGCTGTGCAGATACAGGTCGCTGCGTACTGTAAACACACGGCACGTCGTAGTACGAAGCCAAGCGAGCCTTTCATGTTTCTGCAGCACCGGTGCTCAATGTGACCTCGATGCACATCCTTCAATGTAACGGAGGGGAGTTTTAAAGTGTTTGTCAACACCCCCCCAACGCCCCTCCCTTTCTCCCCCATCCTTCCCATCCACAACTTGTGTGAGCGGGGTGTATGTATGAACACACTGCTCTGACACATGCACAGGGATACAGAAAGTTACAAGACTCTTCAAAGTAAGCCCAGGGCTCTGCGTCGCGCCACGTATTTTTCTACCATCTTGTTTTCTTCACATCAAATGATTTCAATTTGATGACAAGCAGTGTCAAGTTAGTTCCAGCTCTGCTGCCTGTCAAATCTTTCAGTCAGAGGATCTCTATCTCAGCTATTTCCTGTCTTTATTCTTTACTTTCTCACACAGACAGCACTCCAAAGCTGTGACATGACAACAAAATAAATCATTTCCACTTGCAGATTTGCACCTGCAGTGTTTATGATAAGGAAAACTGGACAAGGAAATATTTCATATCTGCTTGTTTTCATGGCTGTCGACATCTCCCCTCAGCTGGTTTTATACGCAGAAGAATCACATCCAAACAGATGCAAGATGCACTTTCTCAGTGCGTCTGTGCACCCTCACAGACTGACCGATCATCTATAACGAACATCTGCTTCAATAATAAAAGCCTCAACAAAAACATTGTACTGAGGTGTGCGGATCAGCAAAACGTCACACAAATGGTGAGGGAAAATAAAAGTCAGAGCGAGTGTTTGGGGCGCTGGTAGGAAGGCGTGAAACTGCTGACTATTTTAAGACTTCCTAAAAGTGAAACGACAGCTTCAACAGACCGGAATATTGCTGGTTTTAGACGGGAGCATCCACAGTTCATTTCGCTGCAGGGGGCTTTACAAAAGCATTCACTTAATCAATAAATAAAAATGATCTCATCAGAAAAAAAGTATAAGCAATGCTAAGGCTGCAAATAACATTGACATTTTTAGTACTGGTTAACATGAAAGGTACTTTCTTAATGAAATTATTGACTGTTTATTTCACCTTTAAATCACTCTAAACCCAACAAACGCTTCCAATCCCCAAACATTATCGACTTATCTTCTCTTGTGATCAATATAATGATTCTCAAATGTCTGCACAGAAAACAGTTTCCACATTTTTATGCAAAGTTAATCAACTTCTCGGAATATTTTGATTTTTATCTAACTTGATTTCTAATTAAAGTCAGGCAGGCACATTTATTCCAACTTATTAAAACTGGACACCTGCTCTCCAATGTTATTAAATGTGGTGTTCCATTTTCTCGGACGCGTCCTCCGTCGAGGGGATTTGTCACTAGAACTGTTGGCCCCATCCACATCTGTCATTAAAGGGATATGTCAGTATTTTCTAGAGTTTCTGGCTGCAGACTATGGAAAGCGGAGCTCCACAGTCTAGACTGGAAATAGGCAACTTCCACTCTCAAACAGGTGGGGTAACATATCGGGACAAGGTGCTCTGGAGAGTGGAGGTCACATTTTTCTGGTCTACAGTGGAGTTCCACATCAGCAGCTGTGACTGCCTGCAGCACCGTTGCCAGGTAACGAGTTTGAGGAGTTGGTGACATCCATCAGAGTTGGTGTCTGGAGAACAATCAGCTCTGTTCTTTTGTTTGTTCTGGCTCTGCATCGTTTGGCCTGAAGTGTTCATCATCATCATCTTCTGATGACTGCACACTCACAAAGAGGACCGTATTTGGAAATCACAGAAGCTGCTGCCCACTGGTGAGTCACACTGTTACAACAGGGTTTTGGGTTTAGTGTTTGATCACTGCACCCAGATAGTGTCACTTTACTAAAATGAGAATATAAAGTCCTTGTATCTATCTGCTTGTAAGATTTTTTTTATCATTACTCCTACATGAGGTAAACCACAACAGGTAAATGAGAATATTTTGGAGTTGTTTGTAAGTCTGTTTGGTCTCGGATTGATGCAGTAAACTAATTTATGAGACTATATTCATCCAGGCGAGCAGGTTTTTGGATTCAGAGAAGAACAAGATGTGTACACTGCTGTTTAACTCTGGGGTTGATGGCAAATAAGCTCATCCTAATCCCTTTAATGGTCATCTTATATGATCCAGTCACAGGTGGAGAGGGGATCAAACACCTCAAGTAATCACTTGTGATGATATCCAAGTCTTTGACTTGCAAATCAAGATATGTAGTATTTCTACTTGTAAAGAGTGGGTGTCTGAATTGTGCAACCCACAAAGCTCACAATATGACTAGAAGCACCACCTAACCTGCAATCACTTCTATGACCCGTCACATAATTAAAAAGACTGAAATAAATTTTAAGGACCTTAAGTTTTACTTGTCTAAAGGACCATCTGCTAGTTACCAACAGACGCAGGTATCAAACCCAGACATGCCACCACATGCAGCCCAGACTTCTTCCAAAAGCAGTTAGATGTTAAACAATATGTCTTTACAATTTATTGTTGCCTTTGGGAAATTCCTCTTGGACTTCAATGCTATCACATTTAGTTGTGTATAAGAATCAAACCGTTAAAATATATGCTTAAAAACAACAACAACAAAAAAACCCACCTATATTGAACAACTTCCAAAAATAAATGCTCTACATGAAAATCAGCATACTACTCAACACCTTTAGCATTAAATAGTGTGAAACAGTAGATGTAAACAGGAAAATAAAATAAATCAGGCATACACATGGAAGTAGGGAATATTTACGGACCATTTCTTTCTATTTTCAGGCCAAAACAGAAACAATTGACACAGTAAGGCACTGTTGACTTTAACTGGGTTACATTTTTACCTCTACTCAACTAAAACAGCAGTTTGATCCACATGGAGAGTCGCATGTCCAACTGATGAATATGCCTCACTTGAATCATTTTGCCTGCCATTGCACACTAATGTTTGATGAAGAGTTTTAGCTCCGAGTCAGCGTTTCGATTCATCCCAAAGGTGTCGGACAGCTGGCTTCGTCCCACACCATCCGGCCAGTAAAGCCTTTTCTCCGCGGAGGCACACAGGGGCATTGTGCTGCTGCTAAAGAAAAGACGGCTCTCCAAAAACCCTGCCATGAATCTGAAGGGACGTGATTGTGCAAATGATCCTTTTGTGCTGCAACAGTGAGCATTCACTTCACTGGAACTCACAACCAACAAACTGACAAGTATAATAAAGTATAAATGTGTAGATAAACTCTCAGGTATGTAACACAGCCTGACAACTTTATAACTAGATAGAGAGATACAACAGTAGGGTTTGACAGAAGAATTTGCCGTCTCAAAAAGGGAAACTCTGCATATTTAAACTCTTTGACCCGCTTTCTGCTGTGGACGTCACGCTTTACGTCATCTGCGGGTAGGCACGCCAGTTTCCTCAAGAACATGCACAGCAATAGAGACAAAGCACATCTGGTAATCTGACAAACCCGTCTGATTACCAGTGTATGAGTGACAACAAGCTGACTACAGCGTGTAAAACAAAAACTCTTAAACAAATAAAATGAGGAGAGTTCCATTCCCAGATGCTTCACTGTCAAACTCCGAGTGCTGGGTAGGTGCACTGTGACTAATTGGCAGAGTTTGGTTGAGACGCCCGAGTCGGTGTTGGTTAAAACCCAGAAATAAACACAAGTTTGCTTACTCACATCTCTGCTGATGACAAAACATGCAGCCGCTGCAGCTTGGTGGAGAGGCGAGAGAAAGCGGAAGGCTGCGATTTCAGTCGGAGGAAGACGGGCTCTTCTTGTTCTGTGCTCCGTCTGATCTCTCTCTGAAAATGTTGCTTTAGAAAACTGTTTTGAGGGGGTTAAAGTTATGGAGTTCCAAAGCAGAGATGAAAGATTTCGAATTTCAGAAAAGACACAAAAAAAACACAAAAAAAAAAAAACCCACAAAAAAAACAGCTCGACCTGATTCTGAACCGCACGCAGGTAAATACTGATCTAATGAGAGGAAAGCTAATTTTAGATGTGGATATCGACAACACACCGTCACCAAGGTTTTGAGTCATCTGTGTAATTTTTTTTATCATACTACCAAACAAATTGGAAATTACTAACCCTGCTGATGTGGTCCTTGAGGGTAATTTCTAACCTTTTAAAACAGCTTGTGGGTAATGAGTGGAGTTCTAGAGATCTGGTGTGACATTTATATACATTTGCGTTCATCACTGCAGTTTTTACCATTTAGAAACATAAATATTAAGCCAATAATTTTCAAATTGAGCTGAAAGTTTAACCTGTCAAATGAAAAAAAACTTGTTTTTAGAATGTTATAGTCAACTTCGATGTGTCTCTGTATGTGTATGCAGAAGTGAGCTGGGTAAAAGCATCTTGGGAGTTTAAAGGTCTCATCAAGACAAGTGATATTTGAACAGCACGGCAGCTATCAGAGGTGCAGATCATCAACATGGATCAATACTTCAGAGCTGGCGCTCGTCTGCGCTCTTAGTTTTTATATAATGCGTTGTGCAGGTCAGGCCGAGCCGCATGTGAGCTGGCATCAAAAACAGCATGAAGAAGTGGTTTTATAAAGAAGTGGGACATGTGACTCACGAGGGTGTGAGCTTTGGCCAGCGGCTTCAGAAGCAGGCGGGGATCCAGAACCACCAACTCCAGAGAGGAGGACTGTTTGCGTTTCAGAGACATACGCCGCGGCCTGTTCGGCTGCCACACTGGAGCTCGGTTGTGTGGGAGCACGTTACACACAGGAGAGGCTCGTCTCTGGCTGAAAACTGATTTCTGGCTTCTACTGTTGGTTCATGAGATCCAAATCACTGAGTTGAACAGATATGTAAACACGCAACCCAGATTTGTCATGTGTTTGGATCTGACTGGAAGCTGATTCAAAGCTCTTCAACGGAAGATTTCCAAAGATATCCAGTCACAGGGGAAATTACTTTGGGGAGATTTCGGCAATGGACTTGCAATGAGCTGTGAACTGTAACATAATGAGGCAATTTTACTTCCAACTAAAATTCAGCAGCCACCGGCACCAGAGTTATCCTTCCTGAGTGTGCAGCTGTACCTCTGACGAGAGCTGCATTCACAATTCTCACCCCAGTCCCTCACTCCATCACTCCCTCAATGAATGTCCACACTTTGTGGACTCTTGATATTTTATACTTTTAAAATTTATCATATTGTGAGCCAACAGATCTAAGATGCTAGTAGGAGTGACGTTTCCAGTGATTCTGTTTTTAAAAAGGGAAGATTTTAAAAATGCAAAGACAAGGAACAAAAGGGAGCATATGGAACATGTTTTTTCAGATGATTCAGAGAGGTGGAAAATGTTCTGGTATGCTTCAACAGCTCTGCTTTCCGACTTCGCTGAGACAGAGCAATACAAGCTCAGCTGTGATGGAGACAAAGGTCAGAGCTCTGCAGGTCAAGAGTGGGAGGATGTTCAGGCCCCACAGAGTCATTTCACAGCAGCAGTGAATGTACAGGCGTGCAAAAGAGAGCACTGCCTCTGTCATTTCTAAAGTTATGTAACAAAACAAATATATATATATATATATATATTTGTTTTGTTACATAACTTTGTTTTGTTTACATATATATACATATATATACATATATATACATATATATATACATATATATATATATACATATATATATACATATATATATATATACACACACACACACATCATGTAGAAGTTGGCATATCTTAAGGGAAATGAATAGCAATGTCTGACTTATTACACCATTCAATAGTTTATCTCTAACAAAAACCAAGACGACATGCAGAAGCATCAACTCTAAACTAAATGCACAACGATTCAGGAGCTTTATCAGCAATAACATGAACAAATTGTTTTGTATGTGATGCTTGCCTCATATTGACCGAATATTTTTCAGAAACTTCTTTCATATTTGGAGGTGTTTTTTCACCACCAGAGCATTTCAACCAAGTTTGAGGTTTAGACTTCAACAGGGAGACTGCAGCATCTCAAATCTTTTATGTCCTATCCATTATATTGTTACATCTGTCCATGTTCTCGGGATTCTTCTCTTATTACATCACAAAAACT